>CM022303.1:714845921-715017234 GCA_011799875.1 Thinopyrum elongatum | reverse complement strand
AAGAAGAAGAAGAAGAAGAAGAAGAAGAAGAAGAAGAAGAAGAAGAAGAAGAAGAAGAAGAAGAAGAAGAAGAAGAAAAGGAAGAAGAGGAAGAAGAAGAAAAGGAAAAAGAGGAAAAAAGAAGAAGAGGGGAAGAAGAAGAAAAAGACACGTTTTTACACTTTCTTATTTAGGGTTCCGCCACGTTTTGCACTTTCTTTCTTTTCTTTAGTTGAATGTTTTTATACTGCTAGCTAGTTGCCTAGTTTGCTAACCCAAAGAAGTTAAAATAGTTATTATATGAAATTCAACTAAAGTCAACATTTTTGACGACTAGTGCTACTAATAAATTCAACTAGAGCCATCATATGTCCACAAGTGCATTGTTTTTTGAATGAGAAATGATAACTTGGTGTAGTTGATTATCTTCTGCTGCTTATCAGAGATGGGGGGAAGACGCCACCGCAGACTCCGCTCTGCCACACCGGAGTACGAGTTGGATGCTTTCGAGTTCTTCAGTATCATACTTGGGACTTCAGTATCATCCATGAGGCAGGTATATAAAAGGAGAGATCTCCCCTTCACCCATCTCATTATGATAACTCTGTTGTTTGCTACATCACTCATTGTCCCAAACTGCAGAGGCTGCCTGACACTTTTATGAACATGCTGGGTGAAGATCCGCCAAATAATGTGAAGCTGCGACAGGCCGGCAGCGGGTTTCGCAGGCTGTGGGACGTGGAGTTGGTGATCAAGGAGGGCCACATGTACCTGTGTCGTGGCTGGGAGAAGTTCTACCGTGCCTACGACCTGCGGTAGGGGTACTTCCTTCTCTTCAGGTACGACGACGACGCCACCATGCTCATCGTGAAGGTGTTTAACGCGACTATGTGTCGCATGCGCTACGCTGACGACAATGATGCCAGTACGTTCTGCCTCTTCTTATTCCTCTACATTTGGCTTTGTCTCGCATCGATTGTTAACGGTCATTGTTGCATTTGGACAGGCAATGGGAGCAGCAACAGCGATTCTGGCTGTAGCAAAAGCAACAGCAAGGAGGATGATCCGGACTGGAGTGGGGAAGAAGAGGAGCAGAGTGGGCATCAGGCTGAGGATGACCTAGCGATGGTGGTGGCTGAGGATGACCTAGCGATGGTCGTGCCTGTCCTGCCTGAAGATGGCCTCGCGATGGTGGTGGTGCCTGACAATGACCTCGCGCCGGTGGTGGCGCCGGCGATCCCATAGCTGGGCGACATGACCACTCCAATTGTGGTAGAAGACTACATCCCACTACCTCCACCGCCTCGCCGCTCTTGGCGCATCAGGCTGAGGAAGGAGAAGGAGAAGAACAATAAGAACTGAACTATGTCAGGTATGTTTGATCTCCAAAATGATCTATATATACTTAGCTTTGTTTCCTCCGAAATGACATAAGTTAGCTCTAATATGCTTAGTTACCTATGTTAGCTCTAATATGCTTAGTTACCTATGTTAGCTCTAATATGCTAAGTTATCTCTACTATGCTTACTTTCCTATAGGTTAACTCCAAAATTACTTATGTTAGCACAAAATGACCAAGTTTACATAATAAGCTTCTTCTTCTTCTTCTTCTTCTTCTTCTTCTTCTTCTTCTTCTTCTTCTTCTAGTCTTCTTCTAGTATTCTTCTAGTCTTCTTCTTCTTCTTCTTCATTTTCTTCTAGGTTAGCTCCATTTTACTTAAGTATGCTTACTTCTTATAGTCTTGTTCTTCTTCTTCATTTTATTCTTCTTCTTCTAACATCTTGTTTATCATTTTGCAGATTTGATTTAATTCACGGAAGCTTGCATGGATGGAGTGCTTCTTTTCCATTTGTGCTTTTATTTTGTATCAATGAACTTGCATGGTTGGAACTTGTTATATGGATGGGTGGATAACGGTGTTGGATGAACAATGTGAAACTTTTGTAATATGTAAGGATGGAACTATATATGTGTTGGTTATGTATGTATATATGATGAAACTAGTGTGTTGGATATGCTTGTTGTGTATATATGTATATCTGCGAATTGCTGTCAAATTGAATGAATTAAATTAAAAACAGGGCTGTACAGGCTCTTTGCCGTCAGCTAGCTGACGGCAAACATGCCACGTGGCAGCTACCTGTGATTCCTGGGACTGGCATGTTTGAGCACTTTGCCGTCTGCCAGCGGACGGCAAAGACGTTAGCCGCTTTGCCGTCCGCTGGCTGACGGTAAAGCACGCCGTTAACCCCTAACGGCCCTCACCCCACCTCACTACCGTCCACGATCTTTGCCGTCTGCTGGCCACCAGAGGCGGACGGCACAATCCTTTGCCGTCCGTTTCCAGGAAGCGGACGGCAAAGAAGGCCTTTGCTGGCACGTGTTCATCCGGACATTTTGCCGTCTGCTGGCGGACGGCAAAGAGGTTTGCCGTCCGTGATCTATGCCTTTGCCGTCCGCCGTGGCGGACGGCAAAGAAGCTGATTCCAGTAGTGATAGTAGCAATGATGCGGACTGAGTCCATGATCTGAGGATTATCCTCATTGCTGCACAGAAGAATTATGTCCTTGTTGCACCGCTAGGTGACAGACCTATTGCAGGAGCAGATGCAGACGTTATGAACATTTGACAAGCTCAGTATGATGACAACTTGATAGTTTAGTGCGCCATGCTTTACGGCTTAGACCCGGGACTTCAAAAATGTTATGAACGCCATGGAGCATATGAGATGTTCCAAGAGCTGAAAATGATATTTTAGACTCATGCCCGTGTTAAGAGGTATGAGACCTCTGACAAGTACTTTGCCTATAAGATGGAGGAGAATAGCTCAGCTAGTGAGCATGTGCTCAGAATGTCTGGGTACTACAATCGCTTGAATCAAGTGGGAGTTAATCTTCCAGATAAGATAGCGATTGACAGAGTTCTCTAGTCACTATCACCAAGTTACTAGAACTTTGTGATGAACTATAATATGCAAGGGATGACAAAAACGATTCCCAAGCTCTTCGCGATGCTGAAATCGGCGAAGGTAGAAATCAAGAAATAGCATCAAGTGTTGATGGTTAATAAGACCACTAGTTTCAAGAAAAAGGGCAAGGAAAAGAAAGGGAACTTCAAGAAGAATGGCAAGCAAGTTGCCACTCCCGTGAAGAAGCCCAAAGCTAGACCCAAACCTGAAACTGAGTGCTTCTACTGAAAAGGAAATGGTCACTGGAAGTGGAACTACCCCAAATATTTGGCGGATAAGAAGGATGACAAAGTGAACAAAGGTATATTTGATATACATGTTATTGACGTGTACCTTACTAGTATTCGTAGTAACCCCTGGGTATTTGATACTCGTTCAGTTGCTAAGATTAGTAACTCGAAACAGGAGTTGCAGTATAAACAAAGACTAGTTAAGGGCGAGGTGTCGATGTGTGTTGGAAGTGATTCCAAGGTTGATACGATCACCATCGCACACTCCCTCTACCTTCAGGATTAGTGTTGAACCTAAATAAATGTTTTTTGGTGTTTGCGTTGAGCATGAATATGATTTGATCATGTTTATTGCAATACGGTTATTCATTTAAGTCAAAGAATAATTGCTGTTCTATTTACATGAATAAAACCTTCTATGGTCATACACCCAATGTGAATGGTTTATTGAATCTCGATCATAGTGATACACATATTCATAATATTGATGCCAAAAGATGCAAAGTTGATAATGATAGTGCAACATACTTGTGGCACTGCCGTTTAGGTCATATTGGTGTAAAGCGCATGAAGAAACTTCATGCAGATGGGATTTTGAAATCACTTGATTATGAATCATTTGATACTTGCGAACCATGCCTCATGGGCAAGATGACTAAAACTCCGTTCTCCAGAACAATGGAGCGAGCCAATGACTTATTGGAAATAATACATACCGATGTATGCGGTCCGATGAGTGTTAAGGCACGCGGCGGGTATCGTTATTTTCTGACCTTCACAGATGATTTGAGCAGATATGGGTATATCTACTTAATGAAACACAAGTCTAAAACATTTGAAAAGTCGAAAGAATTTCAGAGTGAAGTGGAGAATCATCGTAACAAGAAAATAAAGTTTCTACGATCTGATCGCGGAGGCGAATATTTGATTTACGAGTTTGGCCTTCATTTAAAACAATGTGGAATAGTTTCACAACTCACGCCACCTGGAACACCACAGCGTAATGGTGTGTCTGAACGTCGTAACCGTACTTTATTAGATATGGTGCGATCAATGATGTCTCTTACCGATTTACCACTATTGTTTTGGGTTATGCATTAGAGACAGCTGCATTCACGTTAAATAGGGCACCGTCTAAATCCGTTGAGATGACACCGTATGAACTGTGGTTTGGCAAGAAACCTAAGCTGTCGTTTCTTAAAAGTTTGGGGATGCAACGCTTATGTCAAAAGGCTTCAGCCTGATAATCTCGAACCCAAAGCGGAGAAGTGCGTCTTCATAGGATGCCCTAAAGAAACTATTGGGTACGCCTTCTTGTTGGGAAACGTAGCATACAATTTCAAAAAAATTCTACGCTCACGCAAGATCTATCTAGGAGATGCATAGCAATGAGAGGGGAGAGTGTGTCCACGTACCCTCGTAGACCGAAAGCGGAAGCGTTTGTTAACGCGGTTGATGTAGTCGAACTTCTTCTCGTTCCGACCGATCAAGCACCGAACGTACGGCACCTCCGAGTTCTGCACACGTTCAGCTCGATGACGTCCCTCAAACTCTTGATCCAGCAAAGTGTCGAGGGAGAGTTTCGTCAGCACGACAGTGTGGTGACGGTGATGGTGATGTGATCCGCGTAGGGCTTCGCCTAAGCACTACGACAATATGACCGGAGGAGTAAACTGTGGAGGGGGGCACCGCACACGGCTAAGAATAATTAATCTGTTTTGGGGTGCCCCCTTGCCCCCGTATGTAAAGGAGGAGAGGGGAGGCGGCCGGCCCAAGGGGGCGCGCCAAGTGGGGGGAGTTCCACTAGGACTCCTAGTCCTAGTCGCCCCCCCCCCCCCTTCCTTTCCAACAGAGGGGGAAGAGGGAAAGAGAGGGAGAGGGAGAAGGAAAGGGGGGCCGCGCCCCCTCCCCCTTGTCCAATTCGGACTCCCATGGGAGGGCGCGCGCCACCTCCTGTGGCCTGCCTCCTCCTCTCCCCTATGGCCCAATAAGGCCCAATACTTCCCCGGGGGGTTCCAGTAACCCCTCGGTACTCCGATATTTAGCTGAACCTCTCCGGAACCATTCCGGTGTCCGAATATAACCTTCCAATATATCAATCTTTACCTCTCGACCATTTCGAGACTCCTTGTCATGTCCGTGATCTCATCTGGGACTCCGAACAATCTTCGGTCACCAAAACACATAACTCATAATACAAATCATCATCGAACGTTAAGCGTGCGGACCCTACGGGTTCGAGAACTATGTAGACATGACCGAGACACATCTTCGGTCAATAACCAATGGTGGAACCTAGATGCTCATATTGGTTCCTACATATTCTACGAAGATCTTTATCGGTCAAACCGCAATGACAACATACGTCATTCCCTTTGTCATCGGTATGTTACTTGCCCGAGATTCGATCGTCGGTATCCTCATACCTATTTCAATATCGTTACTGGTAAGTCTCTTTACTCGTTCCGTAATGCATCATCCCATAACTAACTCATTAGTCACATTGCTTGCAAGGATTATAGTGATGTGCATTACCGAGAGGGCCCAGAGATACCTCTTCGATACTCGGAGTGACAAATCCTAATCTCAATCTATGCCAACCCAACAAACACCTTCGAAGACACCTGTAGAGCATCTTTATAATCACCCAATTACGTTGTGAAGTTTGATAGCACACAAGGTGTTCCTCTGGTATTCGGGAGTTGCATAATCTCATAGTTCAAGGAATATGTATTAGTCATGAAGAAAGCAATAGCAATAAAACTCAATGATCATTATGCTAAGCTAACGGATGGGTCTTGTCCATCACATGATTCTCCTAATGATGTGATCCCGTTCATCAAATGACAGCACATGTCTATGGTTAGGAAACTTAACCATCTTTGATTAACGAGCTAGTCTAGTAGAGGCATACTAGGGACACAATGTTTTGTCTATGTATTCACACATGTATCAAGTTTCCGGTTAATACAATTCTAGCATGAATAATAAACATTTATCATGATATAAGGAAATATAAATAACAACTTTATTATTGCCTCTAGGGCATATTTCCTTCAGTCTCCCACTTGCACTAGAGTCAATAATCTAGATTACATTGTAATGATTCTAACACCCATGGAGTCTTGGTGTTGATCATGTTTTGCTCGTGGAAGAGGCTTAGTCAACGGGTCTGCAATATTCAGATCCATATGTATTTTGCAAATCTCTATGTCTCCCTCCTTGATTTGATCGCGGATGGAATTGAAGCGTCTCTTGATGTGTTTGGTTCTCTTGTGAAATCTGGATTCCTTCGCTAAGGCAATTGCTCCAGTATTATCACAAAAGATTTTCATTGGACCGGATGCACTAGGTATTACACCTAGATCGGATATGAACTCCTTCATCTAGACTCCTTCATTTGCTGCTTCCGAAGCAGCTATGTACTCCGCTTCACACGTAGATCCTGCCACGACGCTTTGCTTGGAACTGCACCAACTGACAGCTCCACCATTCAATATAAATACATATCCGGTTTGTGACTTAGAGTCATCCGGATCAGTGTCAAAGCTAGCATCGACGTAACCATTTACAACGAGCTCTTTGTCACCTCCATAAATGAGAAACATATCCTTAGTCCTTTTCAGGTACTTCAGGATGTTCTTGACCGCTGTGCAGTGATCCACTCCTGGATTACTTTGGTACCTCCCTGCTAAACTTATAGCAAGGCACACATCAGGTCTGGTACACAGCATTGCATACATGATAGAACCTATGGCTGAGGCATAGGGAATGACTTTCATTTTCTCTCTATCTTCTGCAGTGGTTGGGCATTGAGGCAAGAACCCTTTCTTTGACTGATCCATTTTGAACTTCTTCAAAACTTTATCAAGGTATGTGCTTTGTGAAAGTCCAATTAAGCGTCTTGATCTATCTCTATAGATCTTGATGCCCAATATATAAGCAGCTTCACCGAGGTCTTTCATTGAAAAACTCTTATTCAAGTATCCTTTTATGCTATCCAGAAATTCTATATCATTTCCAATCAACAATATGTCATCCACATATAATATTAGAAATGCTACACAGCTCCCACTCACTTTCTTGTAAATACAGGCTTCTCCAAAAGTCTGTATAAAACCATTTGCTTTGATTACTTCATAAAAGCGTATATTCCAAATCCGAGATGCTTGCACCAGTCCATAAATGGATCGCTGGAGCTTGCACACTTTGTTAGCACCTTTAGGATCGACAAAACCTTCTGGTTGCATCATATACAACTCTTCTTTAAGAAATCCATTAAGGAATGCAGTTTTGACGTCCATTTGCCAGATTTCATAATCATAAAATGCGGCAATTGCTAACATGATTCGAACAGACTTAAGCATCGCTACGGGTGAGAAGGTCTCATCGTAGTCAACTCCTCGAACTTGTCGAAAACCTTTTGCAACAAGTCGAGCTTTGTAGACAGTAACATTACCGTCAGCGTCAGTCTTCCTATTGAAGATCCATTTATTCTCTATGGCTTGCCGATCATCGGGCAAGTCAACCAAAGTCCATACTTTGTTCTCATACATGGATCCCATCTCAGATTTCATGGCCTCAAGCCATTTCGTGGAATCTGGGCTCATCATCGCTTCCTCATAGTTCGTAGGTTCGTCATGGTCAAGTAACATGACTTCCAGAATAGGATTACCGTACCACTCTGGTGTGGAACGTACTCTGGTTGACCTACGAGGTTCTGTAGTAACTTGATCTGAAGTTTCATGATCATCATCATTAGCTTCCTCACTAATTGGTGTAGGCATCACTGGAACTGATTTCTGTGATGAACTACTTTCCAATTCAAGAGAAGGTACAATTACCTCATCAAGTTCTACTTTCCTCCCACTCACTTCTTTTGAGAGAAACTCCTTCTCTAGAAAGGATCCATTCTTAGCAACAAAGATCTTGCCTTTGGATCTGTGATAGAAGGTGTACCCAATAGTTTCTTTTGGGTATCCTTTGAAGACGCACTTCTCCAATTTGGGTTCGAGCTTATCAGGCTGAAGCTTTTTCACATAAGCATCGCAACCCCAAACTTTAAGAAACGACAGCTTAGGTTTCTTGCCAAACCACAGTTCATACGGGGTCGTCTCAACTGATTTAGATGGTGCCCTATTTAACGTGAATGTAGCTGTCTCTAATGCATAACCCCAAAACGATAGTGGTAAATCGGTAAGAGACATCATAGATCGCACTATATCCAATAAAGTACGGTTACAACGCTCGGACACACCATTTCGCTGTGGTGTTCCAGGTGGCATGAGTTGCGAAACTATTCCACATTGTTTTAAATGAAGGCCAAACTCGTAACTCAAATATTCGCCTCCGCGATCAGATCATAGAAACTTTATTTTCTTGTTACGATGATTCTCCACTTCACTCTGAAATTCTTTGAACTTTTCAAATGTTTCAGACTTGTGTTTCAATAAGTAGATATACCCATATCTGCTCAAATCATCTGTGAAGGTCAGAAAATAACGATACCCGCCGCGAGCCTCAACACTCATCGGACCGCATACATCGGTATGTATTATTTCCAATAAGTCTGTAGCTCGCTCCATTGTTCCGAAGAATGGAGTCTTAGTCATCTTGCCCATGAGGCATGGTTCGCAAGCATCAAATGATTCATAATCAAGTGATTCCAATAGTCCATCCGCATGGAGTTTCTTCATGCTCTTTACACCAATATGACCTAAACGGCAGTGCCACAAATATGTTGCACTATCATTATCAACTTTGCATCTTTTGGCATCAATATTATGAATATGTGTATCACCATGATCGAGATTCAACAAAAATAGACCACTCTTCAAGGGTGCATGACCATAAAAGATATTACTCATATAAATAGAACAACCATTATTCTCTGATTTAAATGAATAACCGTCTCGCATTAAACAAGATCTAGATATAATGTTCATGCTCAACGCTGGCACCAAATAACAATTATTCAGGTCTAAAACTAATCCCGAAGGTAGATGCAGAGGTAGCGTGCCGACGGCGATCACATCGACCTTGGAACCATTCCCGACGCGCATCGTCACCTCGTCCTTAGCCAATCTTCATTTAATCCGTAGTCCCTGTTTCGAGTTACAAATATGAGCAACCGAATCGGTATCAAATACCCAGGCACTACTACGAGCATTAGTAAGGTACACATCAATAACATGTATATCAAATATACCTTTGTTCACTTTGCCATCCTTATTATCCGCCAAATACTTGGGGCAGTTCCGCTTCCAGTGACCAATCCCTTTGCAGTAGAAGCACTTAGTTTCAGGCTTAGGTCCAGACTTGGGCTTCTTCCCGGGAGTGGCAACTTGCTTGCCATTCTTCTTGAAGTTCCCCTTCTTTCCCTTGCCATTTTTCTTGAAACTAGTGGTCTTGTTAACCATCAACACTTGATGCTCCTTCTTGATTTCTACCTCTGCAGCTTTGAGCATAGCAAAGAGCTCGGGAATAGTCTTTTCCATCCCTTGCATATTATAGTTCATCACGCAGCCTTTATAGCTTGGTGGTAGTGATTGAGGAACTCTGTCAATAACACTATCATCCAGAAGATTAACTCCCAGCTGAGTCAAGTGGTTATGATACCCAGACATTCTGAGTATGTGTTCACTGACAGAACTGTTCTCCTCCATCTTGCAGCTATAGAACTTGTTGGAGACTTCATATCTCTCAACTCGGGCATTTGCTTGAAATATTAACTTCAACTCCTGGAACATCAAATATGCTCCATGACGTTCAAAACATCTTTGAAGTCCCGATTCTAAGCCGTAAAGTATGGCACACTGAACTATCGAGTAGTCATCAGATCGAGCTTGCCAGACGTTCATAACGTCAGCATCTGCTCCTGCAGCAGGCCTTTCACCTAGCGGTGCATCAAGGACATAATTCTTCTGTGGAGCAATGAGAATAATCCTCAAGTTACGGACCCAGTCCGTGTAGTTGCTACCATCATCTTTCAACTTAGCTTTCTCTAGGAACGCATTAAAATTCAAGGGAACGGTAGCACAGGCCATTGATCTACAACATAGATATGCAAAAAACTATCAGGACTAAGTTCATGATAAATTAAGTTCAATTAATCATATTACTTAAGAACTCCCATTTAGATAGACATCCCTCGAGTCATCTAAATGATCACGTGATCCAAATCAACTAAACCATGTCCGATCATCATGTGAGATGGAGTAGTTTTCAATGGTGAACATCTCTATGTTGATCATATCTACAATATGATTCACGTTCGACCTTTCAGTCTCCGTGTTCCGAGGCCATGTCTGTACATGCTAGGCTCGTCAAGTTTAACTCGAGTACTCCGCACGTGCAAAACTGTCTTGCACCTGTTGTATGTGAACGTAGGCTTATCACACCCGATCTCGGCACGACAAACTGTCGCAATGGTGCATACTCAGGGAGAACACTTATACCTTGAAATTTTTAGTGAGGGATCATCTTATAATGCTACCGTCGTACTAAGCAAAATAAGATGCATAAATATAAACATCACATGCAATCAAAATATGTGACATGATATGGCCATCATCGTCTTGTGCCTTTGATCTCCATCTCCAAAGCACCGACATGATTCCCATCATCACCAGCTTGACACCTTGATCTCCATCGTAGCGTCGTTGTCGTTATGCCAACTATTGCTTCTACAACTATCGCTAACGCATAGTGACAAAGTAAAGCAATTACATGGCGTTTGCATTTCATACAATAAAGAGACAACCATAAGGCTCCTGCCAGTTGCCGATAACTTTTACAAAACATGATCATCTCATACAATAACGTATATCACATCATGTCTTGACCATATCACATCACACCATGCCCTGCAAAAACAAGTTAGACGTCCTCTACTTTGTTGTTGCAAGTTTTACGTGGCTGCTACGGGCTTCTAGTAAGAACCGTTCCTACCTACGCATCAAAACCACAATGATGTTTCGTCAAGTTTGTTGTTTTAACCATCAACAAGGACTGGCCGTAGTCAAATTTGATTCAACTAAAGTTGGAGAAGGAAAGGGGGGCCGCGCCCCCTCCCCCTTGTCCAATTAGGACTCCCATGGGGGGGGCACCACCTCCTATGGCCTGCCTCCTCCTCTCCCCTATGGCCCAATAAGGCCCAATACTTCCCCGGGGGGTTCCGGTAACCCCTCGGTACTCCGATATTTACCCGAACCTCTCCAATATATCAATCTTTACCTCTCAACCATTTCGAGGCTCCTTGTCATGTCCGTGATCTCATCTGGGACTCCGAACAATCTTTGGTCACCAAAACACATAACTCATAATACAAATCATCATCGAACGTTAAGCGTGCGGACCCTACGGGTTCGAGAACTATGTAGACATGACCGAGACACATCTCCGGTCAATAAACAATAGCGGAACCTGGATGCTCATATTGGTTCCTACATATTCTACGAAGATCTTTATCGGTCAAACCGCAATGACAACATACGTCATTCCCTTTGTCATCGGTATGTTACTTGCCCGAGATTCGATCGTCGGTATCCTCATACCTAGTTCAATCTTGTTACTGGTAAGTCTCTTTACTCATTCCGTAATGCATCATCACGTAACTAACTCATTAGTCACATTGCTTGCAAGGCTTATAGTGATGTGCATTACCGAGAGGGCCCAGAGATACCTCTCAGATACTCGGAGTGACAAATCCTAATCTCGATCTATGCCAACCCAACAAATACCTTCGAAGACACCTACAGAGCATCTTTATAATCACCCAGTTATGTTGTGACGTTTGATAGCACACAAGGTGTTCCTCTGGTATTCGGGAGTTGCATAATCTCATAGTCAAAGGAATATGTATAAGTCATGAAGAAAGCAATAGCAATAAAACTCAATGATCATTATGCTAAGCTAACGGATGGGTATTGTCCATCACATCATTCTCCTAATGATGTGATCCCGTTCATCAAATGGCAACACATCTCTATGGTTAGGAAACTTAACCATCTTTGATTAACAAGCTAGTCTAGTAGAGGCATACTAGGGACACAATGTTTTGTGTATGTATTCACACATGTATCAAGTTTCCGGTTAATACAATTCTAGCATGAATAATAAACATTTATTATGATATAAGGAAATATAAATAACAACTTTATTATTGCCTCTAGGGCATATTTCCTTCACTTCTATCACAGATCCGAAGGCAAGATCTTTTGTTGCTAAGAATGGGTCCTTTCTAGAGAAGGAGTTTTCTCTCGAAAGAAGTGAGTGGGAGAAAAGTAGAACTTGATGAGGTAATCGTACCTTCTCTCGAATTGGAAAGTAGCACATCAGAGAAATCCATTCCCGTGATGCCTACACCAACTAGAGAGGAAGCAAATGATAATGATCATGAAACTTCAGATCAAGTTGCTACTTAACCTCGTAGGTCAACCAGAGCATGATTCGCACCAGAGTGGTACGGTAATCCTGCTCTGGAATTCATGTTACTAGACCATGATGAACCTACGAACTATGAAGAAGCTATGATGAGCCCAGATTCTGATAAATGGCTTGAGGCCATGAAATCTGAGATAGGATTCATGTATGAGAACAAAGTATGGACTTTGGTGGATTTGCCCATGATCGGCAAGCCATTAAGAATAAATGGATCTTCAAGAGGAAGACGGACACTGATGGTAGTGTTATTATCTACAAAGCTCGAATTGTCGCAAAAGGTTTTCGACAAGTTCAAGGTGTTGACTACGATGAGATTTTCTCACTCGTATCGATGCTTAAGTCTGTCCGAATCATGTTAGCAATTGCCGCATTTTATGAAATCTGGCAAATGGATGTCAAAACTGCATTCCTTAATGGATTTATTAAAGAAAAGTTGTATATGATGCAACCAGAAGGTTTTATCAATCCTAAAGTTGCTAACAAAGTGTGCAAGCTCCAGCAATCCATCTATGGACTGGTGCAAGCATCTCGGAGTTGGAATATACGCTTTGATGAGTTGATCAAAGCATATAGTTTTATACAGACTTTCGGAGAAGCCTGTATTTACAAGAAAGTGAGTGGGAGCACTACAACATTTCTGATAAGTATATGTGAATGACATATTGTTGATCAGAAATGATGTAGAATTTTCTGGAAAGCATAAAGGAGTGTTTGAAAGGAATTTTTTCAAAGAAAGACCTCGGTGAAGCTGCTTACATATTGGGCATCAAGATCTATAGAGATAGATCAAGACGCTTGATAAGACTTTCGATGAGTACATACCTTGATAAGATTTTGAAGGAGTTCAAAATGGATCAGTCAAAGAAGGAGTTCTTGCCTGAGTTGTAAGGTATGAAGTTGAGTAAGACTCAAAACCCGACCACGGCAGAAGATAGAGAAAGAATGAAAGTCATTCCTTATGCCTCAGCCATAGGTTCTATAAAGTATGCCATGCTGTATACCAGACCTATTGTGTACCTTGCCATGAGTTGGCAAGGGGGTACAATAGTGATCCAGGAGTAGATCACTGGACAGCAGTAAAAATTATCCTTAGAGGACTAAGGAAATATTTCTCGATTATGGAGGTGATAAAGAGTTCGTCGTAAAGAGTTACGTCGATGCAAGCTTTTGACACTGATCTAGATAACTCTAAGTTTGAATCTAGATATGTATTGAATGTGGGAGCAATTAGCTAGAGTAGCTCCATGCAGAGCATTGTAGACATAGAAATTTGCAAAAGACATACTGATCTGAATGTGACAGACCCGTTGACTAAACTTCTCTCACAAGCAAAATATGATCACACCTTAGTACTCTTTGGGTGTTAATCACATAGCGATGTGAACTAGATTATTGACTCTAGTAAACCCATTGGGTGTTGGTCACATGGCGATGTGAACAATGGGTGTCAATCACAAAGAGATGTGAACTATTAGTGTTAAATCACATGGCGATGTGAACTAGATTATTGACTCTAGTGCGAGTGGGAGACTGAAGGAAATATGCCCTAGAGGCAATAATAAAGTTGTTATTTTATATTTCCTTATATCATGATAAATGTTTATTATTCATGCTAGAATTGTATTAACCGGAAACTTAATACATGTGTGGATACATAGACAAAACACCGTGTCCCTAGTAAGCCTCTACTAGACTAGCTCGTTAATCAAAGATGGTTAAGCTTCCTAACCATAGACATGTGTTGTCATTTGATGAACGGGATCACATCATTAGGAGAATGATGTGATGGACAAGACCCATCCGTTAGCTTAGCATATTGATCATTCAGTTTTATTGCTATTGCCTTCTTCATGTCAAATACATATTCCTTCGACTATGAGATTATGCAACTCCCGGATACCGGAGGAATACCTTGTGTGCTATCAAACGTCACAACGTAACTGGGTGATTATAAAGATGCTCTAAAGGTATCTCCGAAGGTGTTTGTTGGGTTGGCATAGATCGAGATTAGGATTTGTCACTCCGAGCATCGGAGAGGTATCTCTGGGCCCTCTCGGTAATACACATCATAAGAAGCCTTGCAAGCAAAGTGACTAATGAGTTAGTTGCGGGATGATGTATTACGGAACGAGTAAAGAGACATGCCGGTAACGAGATTGAACTAGGTATGAAGATACTGACGATCGAATCTCGGGCAAGTAACATACCGATGACAAAGGGAATAACGTATATTGTCATAACGGTTCGACCGATAAAGATCTTCGTAGAATATGTAAGAGCCAATATGAGCATCCAGGTTCCGCTATTGGTTATTGAATGGAGAGGTGTCTCGGTCATGTCTACATAGTTCTCGAACCCGTAGGGTCCGCACGCTTAACGTTCGATGACGATTTTGTATTGTATGAGTTATGTGATTTGGTGACCGAATGTTGTTCGGAGTCCCGGATGAGATCACGGACATGACGAGGAGTCTTGAAATGGTCTAGAGGTGAAGATTCATATATAGGACGATGATATTTGGACACCATAAGTGTTCCGGGGGTACTGGGTACATATCGAGTCACCGGAAGGTGTTCCGGGCACCCCCGGCAAAGATATGGGCCTAATGGGCCAAGAGGGGAAATGCAGCAGCCAGCAGGGGCTGCTGCGCCCCCCATATGGGCCGCACCTGAGGGAAAGGAAAGGGGAGAAGAGAGAAGGAAGGGGAGGGATTCGGCCTCCCCCTTCCTTCCCTCCTCCCTCATCTTTCCTTCCCCCTCCGGTGGATATGGTAAGGGGGGAGGCCGAATTGGGAGGCACCCAAGTAGGATTAATCCTACTTGGGGTGCCCCCTTGGCTGCCTGTCCTCCCCTCCAACCTATATATATGAAGGGGGGCACCGCTAGAACACACACCAACAATTGTTAGCCGTGTCTGGCGCCCCCTCCACAGTTTACGCCTCCGGTCATATTCTCGTAGTGCTTAGGCGAAGCCCTGCGCGGATCACTTCACCATCACCGTCACCTCGCCGTCGTGCTGATAGAACTCATCTCCCTCGACACTTTGCTGGATCAAGAGTTCGAGGGACGTCATCGAGCTGAACGTGTGCAGAACTCGGAGGTGCCGTACGTTCGGTGCTTGATCGGTCGGAACGAGAAGAAGTTCGACTACATCAACCGCGTTAACAAACGCTTCCGCTTTCAGTCTACGAGGGTACGTGGACACACTCTCCCCTTCTCGTTGCTATGCATCTCCTAGAAAGATCTTGCGTGAGCGTAGGAAAATTTTTGAAATTGCATGCTACGTTTCCCAACAATATTTACCATAATTTTCCCAACTCCATAGATGATCTTAAGTTGGAAAACGTCTTTAACAAAGGAGATAAGATAATTCTTCTCCTCCCAAGTTAGCTCTGCGCCATGACTGTAGTAGGTGTCGTCTATTATCTTTTGTATTTCTTGGGAAGAGAGAAAATAAGCTGTCAATTATAAAAAACAAGTTCAGCAGGTATGAATAACAAGTATTTTTAGATAAGGAATATAGATCATTTAACAAATGTGTTTAAGAAACTCACACGGAGGCAGAATCGGAATCGTTTTAGGATCCAGCCAAATGTTTTCATCTTCCGGATTGCCAAGATCGAATGTTATTTTCATATTCTCCTCGAATCCATAGGCCTTGCATAATCCTTCCCAATTGGAACATACAAAATGAGTGTGACCTGCTTCATTTATGATCTTAACCTCAAAATCGAAACCATGTTTCGTTTTTAAGGTGAGCTATCTTCGTGTCCACCTTGGACATCTCTTCGAAAGATAGCTTCTCAAGAACATATGGTCTTGCATAGCAGGGTATGCACTAGTCAAATTATAAAAAATGGAAATTACACGTTAAAGCAAAAAATCTTAAGCCATGCTTAATTCAGAAGAAACACGTGCCACTGAAGTTACATACCGTAAAACCTTCGAAGCCCTCCTTAAGCATGAGGGAGAAGCATGTACCGTTATCTAGGTGCGGTCTGTCGCACATACCCCCCGTCGTCGGTACAGTCATCGCACTCGGGGATCTTATCGTCGTCAGACATTTCCTATATATGTTCATAATTCAAAGATTAAAAGTTACGGCATGACCTTTGCTAAAATAGGACATATTGAGCGCCTAAAATTTGTCGGAATGGAAATGAATCAACAATCCTGCTAAAAGGTATAGCATTCTTTGATGACAAAGTGATAATGACATAAAAATTTATATTGTAAACCTATATTCAAAAAACCTATACGATTACTAGTTTACTATTCTATTCAAAAGACCATTCTACCTATGACATAAAAAACCTATATGCAAATTAATCCACACTTGAGTTTTGTAATTCTTTTTCACTTGATTTTGCAAATACATAACTAAAAGTACAAAAAACTAAAAAAGATTCATCTAACATTTATATATCTAGCATTCTATATAACTAAAAGTATAAAAAACTAAAAAACATTCATCTAACATTTCTATAATTAAAAGTATAAAAAACTAAAAAAACATTCATCTAACATTTATATATCTAATTCATCTAACATTTCTATAACTAAAAGTATAAAAAACTAAAAAAACAAAAAATAAGAATATAAGAAAATGTGTGTGTGTGTGCGCGTGTATGTGTTCATATGCATGTGTGTGTGTGCGGGCTTGATCTATGGGAGGGAGGCCATGGCGGCAGGGGCTCACAGCGGGCGGCGGGCGCGGCGAAGGCGACGGCGACGGCGCGCGAGCCCGAGGGAGGGGCGGCGCGCGACGGGGGCGGCGGGCGGCGCGTCGGGGGACGGCGACGGGGGACGGCGTGGGTGGCGCGTCGGGGGCGGCGAATCGGGGGACGGCAATGGGGGACGGCGTGGGCGGCGCGTCGGGGGCGGCGCGTCGGGGGCGGCGACGGCGTGGGCGGCGACGGCGTCGATCGGGGCAGGCGGTGCGTCGTCGACGGAGAGGAAGAAACAGAGGGAAACTGAATTTTTTTCAAGTGTTGTATATATAGGAGGGACCTTTAGTCCCGGTTGGAGCCACCAACCGGGACTAAAGGTCAATCTGGGCCAGGCGAAGCGGCGGGAAGCAACCACCTTTAGTCGCGGTTGGTGGCTCCAACCGAGACTAAAGACCCCCCCCCCTTTAGTCGCGGTTGGTGCTCCAACCGCGACTAAAGGTGGTGCGCTGCCACCCGCGGTGCACAAGTTTAGTACCACCTCGCCGAGCGAAGGGCAGCCGCACTGGTTTATAAACCCAGCCGCGGCTGCTCCTTCGAGCTCCTCTCTAAAGCAGGCCTTCTGGGCCTACCTCTGCTGCGCTGCCCTGTGGCCCTACTGGGCCTTGCGGGCCTGCATCCTGGCCCAATTACAGGTTAGGTTTCTAGTCGTATGCAGGCCGTTGCGGCCCAGTAGGTGGGCGTTTAAAAAAAATTTGTTTTCTGCTTTATTTATTTTCTTTTATTTCTGAGTTGTTTTTTGATTTATTTAGAGTTCCTTTGTGAATGTTTTTGCTTTAGGTAAAACAAAATATAAACTCTCTGTTAGTGCGAGTAGTTTTAAAAATTTGAATAGTTTAAATTTGAATTATTTGAAATTTGTGTGAATCACTAGTTTGTGAATAACTTTACTTTAAAAATAGATTATTCAGTGATTCTTTTTTCTTCTGTTTAATATTAGTGTGTTTTATCATTATATTCAATTTGGTAAAAATTAGATAAGTTTAAAAAATGAAATGCCGTTGTAAAAGGTGAGTTTTCATCTGAAATCCTGATACTGCGAAAGAGATTGTCCATTTTGTACACGAAGTGGATCCAGTTTTTGTCGTAACCCTCTCAACTTTTTAGCACATGCTATGTGGGTGAAATGATGATACCATGCCCACTTTCAACCTTTTCAGAGTTCATTTGTAGTGTTTTTCAATTTCAGGGTCATTTAGCTTAAAAAATCAGTAACGGCATGAAAATAGCAAATGAAGTCAGAAAGGGTTGATAATTGATGACGTGGGTTTGAATGGTGCATACTGAATGCACAAAAATTCTGGAGTTGAAATAAGTTTAAAAAAATGAAATGCCTATGTAACAGATGAATTTTCATCCGAAACCCTGATACTTCGAAAGAGATTGTCCATTTTTACACGAAGTGCATCCTGTTTTTGCGGTAACCCTCTCAACTTTTTAGCACATGCTATGTGGGTGAAATGATGATACCATGCCAACTTTTAACCTTTTCAAAGTTCATTTGTAGTGCTTTTCAATTTCACGGTCGTTTAGCTTAAAAAAATCAGTAAATGCATGAAAAATAGCAAATGAAGTCAGAAAGGGTTGATAATTGATGACGTGGCTTTGAATGGTGCATACTGAACGCACAAAAAGTCTGGAGTTGAAATAAGTTTAAAAAAATGAAATGCCTTTGTAACAGATGAGTTTTCGTCCGAAACCCTGATACTTCGAAAGAGATTGTCCGTTTTGTACACGAAGTGCATCCTGTTTTTGCCGTAACCCTCTCAACTTTTTAGCACATGCTATGTGGGTGAAATTATGATACCATGCCAAATTTCAACCTTTTCAGAGTTCACTTGTAGTGCTTTTCAATTTCGGGGTAGTTTAGCTCAAAAAATCAGTAAATGCATGAAAAAAAATCAGTAAACTGACAAGACATTGCACCAAATCATTCTCTAACCTTGGTATGATTTCTGGATCGATTACCTTCTGAGAGATTGCATTGAGGAATGCACATAGCTTCACAATGCCTAATCGAACGTTTTCCGGTAGAAGCCCCCTCAATGCAACTGGAAGCAGTTGCGTCATAATCACGTGGCAGTCATGAGACTTTAGGTTCTGGAACTTTTTCTCTGCCATATTTATTATTCCCTTTATATTTGATGAGAAGTCAGACAGGACCTTCATACTGAGTGTGACGCCCCCGGCTCAATCGTGCACAAACCATACACGCAAATGCACACCATCAAGCCTAGGACTCACTTGAAGATATCACAACACAACTCTAAAAACATAAATAAAGTCATACAAGCAATATATTACAAGCCAGGGGCCTTGAGGGCTCGAATACATAAGCTCGCATACAAGCGTCAGCGGAAGCATCAGATATCTGAGTACAGATATAAAAGAAAACACAGATAAGCCTTAAGAAGGCGGGGCGAAAGAAACACTACGACCGAAAAGGCGCAGGCCTCCTGCCTGGGACCCTCCGATCCTACTCCTGGTTGTCGGCAAGCTCGTAGTAGTATCCACCCTCGGGGTAGTAGTAGCGATCGTCGATAGGGGCAGCTGGCTCCGGGGCTCCGTCATCTGGTTGCATCAAACGGATATGAGGGAAAAGAGGAAGCAAAGCAACCGTGAGTACTCATCCGAAGTACTCAGCAAGCAAGGATCTACACTACATATGCAACATTATCAAAGAAGGGTTGTATATGTGGACTGGGCTGCACAAATGCCAGAATAGAGAGAAGGCCTAGTCCTATCGAAGACTAGCATTTTCAGCATCTTCAGCGGTCTTGCAGCATTAGAAGAGCGTAGAATAGCATAATGTAAAGTAGTGGTAGTCATCATCCTCGCCCAGAGATCCTTTCTCGACTCCCTGTGAGAAAGCAATCCCAGAGCCATAGTAGTAGTGTTATCAACCTCGCCCAGAGATCCTTCCTCGACTCCCTGCGAGAAAGCAATCCCAGAGCCATAATATCCAAATAATAAGTCTCAACCTCACCCAGAGATCCTTTCTCGACTCCCTGCGAGAAAGCGATCCCAGAGCCATACTATCCATTTCTCATCACAAGTATCCAGTTCTAGTTGTATTGATCAGGATACAACTCCGAGCGTCCGTTACCGAGGATCCGGCTATGCATAGATTAGTTCTTCCCTGCAGGGGTGCACCAACTTACCCACCACGCTCGCTTAACTCCGGCCGGACACACTTTTCTGGGTCATGCCCGGCCTCGGTCGAACGACACATCGCAGCCCTACCTAGAGCTCAGTAGAGAGGTCCCCGCCGATCTACATCCTAAGCACTCAGGGGTCTTGGGCCATCACCCTGCGCACTCCGGGTCGTTGCGCGCAGGGTGAATACCAGCGTCGCCTCGGATGGCCGACACGATCCGACCGTGCCGCAATGCTGAACTGGACGTCTGACAGAGCTTTCGGCTGATACCACGATGCAGAGTGCCCATAACTGTTCCCACGTGATGGTTAGTGATATCAGGCCAGAGGCCCACTCGGATCAAATATCCAAATCGTTAGTGTTTTGGTAGTGTGGTAACGAGCAGAGACTCACGATCAATGTGACCCCGCTGCCACGTCTCTAGGACTTGCGGCAAGGGCTAAGAATGCCCGGCCGCGCCTCGTATTTATCTCTCGGGTACCCTCTAGGTCAACCCGACTCCATATCACTCGCCACTTAGGCTCACACGGGTACCCCTTAGGGTTGACCTGCCTTTCCAAGTAACAGTAGTAAAGTCCAAGAATACGTGTGTCCATAACATCAGGGAAATCCTAGGTATCACCCTCGTTGGATTCCCACTCGATGTATCCATCAAGGTGAACTCGGAGGAATCACCCTCGATGGGTTCACACTTGAGATATTGCACGACAGCGTCGTTATCGGAAGTGGTGAAGGAGGAATCACCCTTGGTGACCACGACCAAATAGCTACTCTACAGACTTAACATCAGAAGTGCTATACGAGGTATCACCCTCGACACTCGATAGTAACGCTGCAGTGTCGTACAACTAAGGGGGTGATGTGCTATGCCGGGACCTGGTTGTCGATCATGCTGATCGAGTCATCTGATAATCCAGCGGGGCAACTTCGAACAAAGTGGGGGTCTCTAGTGGGTCTCTAACCAGCCTATACTAAGCAGTTTAGGATAATTAGGTAGGTAACATTAGCAGGTTACAAAATCAGGCTATGCATCAGAAATAGGATAAGCAGTAGCAGCAGCAATTTCTAATGCAAGCATAAGAGAGAAAGAATAGGCGATATAGGCATGTTCAAAGGGGGGTGCTTGCCTGGTTGCTCGGAGGCAAAGGCAGAGTCGTCAGTGGGGTCGTCGATCTCCGGAGCTGCGTCGGTCTCGGGGACTACGTCGGTACCGGGCTCTATCGAGAGAGAAGAGGGGGAGGAAACAAATAAATACATAGCAAACATATGCAACACAGAGCATGCTATGCTAACGTGCAGTGCAGGGTTGCCTAAAAGCAGGTCTAAGTCATATTAGTTATTTTAGGATTTAAGTTGGAATTATTAACTGGTAGTTATGTACTATTCACCTAACGGAAACGAGCAAAAAGTTACGGGTTCACCTACGTAGAGGATCCCAACATGGAAACAGATAGCACGGTCAGCTTTGTCTCGTCGTTCTGAGCAACTTCCATGTATAAAGTTTTTCAAAAAAACTACAGTTTATATTATATGAATTTCTAAAGTTTTAATCATTTTTTAGATTTATTTAATTATCTTAATTCAACATTGTCCAAAATAGTAATTGATGACATCATCATGACATCACGCTGATGTCAGCAGGTCAACTGACCTGTTGACAGGTCAATCCTGACATGTGGGGCCCTACTGTCATAGACACAGAGCTAATCCAGTGTTTAATTTAAGCTAAACTAATTAGTTAGGGGTGTGGTCCCACCTGCAGTGAGTGATTAACTAATTAATCTAATTAATAATTTAATTAATAGTTTATTTATTTATAAAATCATTTTAAATTGACGGGGCCCACATGTCAGTGGCTGGGCCAGCCCAGTTAGCACAGTTGACCAGGTCAACTGGTCAACTGGGGCCAGGTGGCCCACTGGCCAGTGGCCCAGGGCGTGGGCCAGGCCAGCCACGTCAGCGCCGGCCGCCGGAGTTGTCCCGGTGAGGCCATTTGCGGCGGCGAGCGTCGGAGCAGCGTCGGGAATCGCCTATAGGGGGTCTCCGGAGCCGTGGCTTGGTCCTTTCGAATGGCCAGTCCACTCCGCGTTGAACGGTGGTGGGGGCGTGGCCGGAGACGGTCGGGAACGGCGCCGGCAACAAGCTAGGCGGCAGTGGGTTTCGGGTGAGCGGTGAGCAGGGGGCTGCGGTGGGCTAGCGAGCAAACGAAGCGGCTGGGGAGCCTCTACGTGAGGTGGCAGTCAAGTTGCGCGCGGGCCCGAGGCCATTTGGTCGTCGGAGCATCAACGGCGATGAGCTCGGGCGGAGCCGCGTTCGGGCACGACAGGGACAAGGAGTTACGGCGGCGGAAACAGAGCGCAACAAGGGGGAGAAGGAAGGGGAGCTCACGGCGGTCCTGCAGATGTGCAAAGCGTGCGTGGGGAAGGCTCGACGGCGACGAAATCGACGGCGAGGTCGCGGTGGCCGCAGGTTGAAGAAGAGCTCGTGGAGGGTGCAGCGGTGGCCCTCGTCTTTGGTTCATCGGCGCAGAATGAGTAGAGGAGCACGGCGGAGCTCGGGGCACGGAGAGGCAGCGAGAGGGGCACGGTGGCCATGGCTACGTCGCGGTGGAGGCCATGGTTGCGTCGGCAAGGTGGGGAACAAGGGAGAGGTGAGGCGTGGGCGAGCATCTAAGGGGGCTAGGGGTTGCGGGGACAGGCGAGGGGCTCTCGGGCGAGGCCATATAGGCGTCGGAGAGCCGGCAGATGGACGACGGATGGCGGCTGTCGCCGTGTCAGCGCGCGCGCGATAGCGCGCGATGAGGAGGGAGATGAGCTAGGTGGGCTGGGCCGGATCCTGTAGCGGCAGGCCTAAGTGCACAGTAGCACTAGGCCCTTTTCTATTTTCCTATTTCTGTTTCTGTTTTTAAATTGTCTGGCACCTAAAGGATTTTTATAAAATATGAGACCTGGTCCAAATATTACAGTGCATTATTACCTATTACCAAAAACTAGTTTGGGTGAAATACTATTTCATATTTAATTTAGAATAAATAAAAGGTTATTAAATGTTGTTGTTAGCCACTTTTTGAGGTTGTTAGGGTCACTTATCTAATTCCACCAATGTTGGTTAAAATTTTATAATTGCCTCTGAATTATCTGTTATTTAATGAACATTTTAGTTTCCAATTTGGAACAACTTTTATTTTCATTTTAAATTTGAATTCTCAATTTGAATTGAAATTTGAAATAAGCTATGATCCAAATGATGATCAAGCACTGTTAACCATGGTGACTTGGCATTATTAGAGGGTGATCACTGTAGTGTGATGATGGGGATGTTACAAATCTCCTCCACTACAAGAAATCTCGTCCCGATATTTAAGTGGGGAAGTAAGTGTAACTTCGGGAGAACTGACCTTTGCAAGGTCGAACTTCTGGTGGTTAACTCAGGGGATGTGGAGGAAAATATCTCTCCAATTGAAATTTAAGGAAAACACCGAGAGCAAAGTATGAAGGTACAGTAGGAAGTTTCAAGCGAATGGACAAACGATCGATACCTGAACAAAGTGTGAAAAGGGGTTCAGAGCATCGGGAATAGATCATCTCTAGGAGGGTGGCTCGTGATAACACACAAAGCCAAGAGCATAAGAAACTTTGGAATCAAGGATGTACAGGAGAGTCAGGTTACGATCCTATGGAACTGTGGGGGGTGTCGATCAAAAGTAGGGAAAACGGTGGAATCTTACCGGTCAGGATAACAAGGTATGTCGGAGGATAGCCTGTCAGTTATGTCGGCGACAACATCGGTACCAAGGGCGAGGGACGAAGAGAACCATTTTCCTGCTCGTAGAACGAGGCGGACCAATAAGGCAAAGTTCTCGTCCATCGGGGGTTACCGGATTGTCATCAACAATAGTAACAGGGTCACACTGACAAGGTTGTGCATCGAGGTGTTTTCATAAGCAGGGAATTATTTCTGCTTATATCATATAGATCACAAGAAAGGTTAAACAAACCAATGGAAAGGAAAAATGATTAATTGATTATTCAAATTACCCAATGGGAAGGAAGATGTGTTTACACTCAAGAACTAGAAGTATATCCTTTCCCAAGGAAAAGCGGAGCACGATATACATGATGGGACAGCAAGTTCAAAAGTATTTAGGCAAAGGGGCGAGGGAAGAATCATGATATTACCCACACCACGGTGTTTGGATAATAGATCAAGAAACATTCGGCAATGTGCTTCCAATGTTCTTGTTGATATTCGGAATACTACAATCATGCTTCGAGGTAGTAGTAACATGGTGTTTCAAGCAAATATAATGGTGAAGCCAAAGGTTATTGGAACCACAGGTATGACACAAGCTTGAAATCAAGTTTTTGTTCGAGGCGAAATGATAAGATGAGAAGAACGACGTAAGCTTCGTTCATCATCGAAAATTGTGCTCCGGGAAGAAGGGACGGGTAGCACAGTTAGATTTTAGCACGACAAGCATATAGCTGATCAAGCTAGGAATGATGTGATGGAGTATCCAACTCCCCAGCAACAAAGTACTAGGAGTGCTAAATCACCGAGGGGAATCGATTCATTGTTCGGTGGTCTTGGTTGAAGACAACCCAGAACCCATGGAGTGACTATGACAGGGAAAGGTATCACTCCATCGGAAAAAAAAATTCATAGGACGTAGTACAATAGGTTGATATCTTCGAGATAGTAGGGGGGTAATGCTTGAGGTAGTTCAGTATAGAGGTTGGACAGGTATATCGATTCGCAGAAGACAAGTGCTTCAGCTTGTCCACGAAATGGGATCAAAGAAGAACAATCATGGTCGGAACCACGATTGCAAAGGATCAAAGAAAAATACAAGATGAATTTATAACAAGGGATTATTATTTTTATGAGCAGCTTCCATGATAAGTTCTACATCGGGTCCATGGGCATGAACACAAAGGTTCAAGGTCGACTCCCACTTCTTCAATGCATAACCTTTCATTCACTTCTCGTCTTTGAAGAAGTTGTAAAGTTGAAAATTTATCCGACGGAACGCGAGTAGATATATTCCGCATAACTTTCGATTCAGACGGATTAGGGAAGGCGTATGTTCAACCCATCGGGGCATCTTAGGAACATATACCTCAAACTGCAGGAGTAATGAACTCAAGCTCGGAAGCAGAGCAAGGTTGACAAAGCAGAGGATACCATATACCAAAGGTGTTATGTATCCGAGAAAAGGACTCGCAAGATTATTGAGTATGAAACACTCTGTCGGATAATAACCCAACAAAAGATCAGTTGGTCGGCAAAGGATCTGAGGTGAGTATCGGTACTCAACTAGAAGAAGAAGAATGCAAAGGCATCGGATTGTAGAAGCAACTGAATAATTCGGTGATCAACTATAAAGGGTTTATGATTTCCAAAGCAAGGGATCAGAAGGAGATGCTCAGATCAAAAGATGGGTAAGTAGGATAGAACTAGATGGACAATCATTTGCAACTTGATTGCCTGAGATCCAACTCATGTCCAAAATGACGTCTGAGCAGGGAGGTCAAATTTCAGGCTTCGACTGATGATTGCGAGCATTCACAACATGATGAATCAATAGGCTCAGGATGACAATGACAAAGGATGTTAATGAATATTGTCGGACATATGGATTTAACCATAATGTAGGCAGACAAGACTTTCGGGAGCACTAGGCTGCAGAGGATCTTCGGGAGATCGAAATGCATTTCAAAGAATTTTGTGAGACATATGAACAACTGGGGATGAATGAATCCCCGATAAGTGTGAGAAATTATTCGTAGGGGTATTCAGGCGGAAAAGAGCTGCAAGGCAGTGAAAAAAGGATTCTCGAAAGTCGGAGAATACTTTGAGGTATCTTGTAATAACAAGAACAACTAGGGAGGGGAGTATGAACGGCGAGGGTACGCAGTTATCCATAAGGTTTCAACGGTGTTAAGGGATTGCAAAAGGAATGAACCCAAGTTCTCGGGAGAAGATCGGAGAGTATCTTCGAAGTCTTCTGGTGAAGCAGGCAACCATCCGGAATGAAGGGGCTCTCCGGGGAAAGTCGTTACGAGAACCTAATGTAGTTAGTAAATTCATTTAACCCGAATAGAAGAGATATCAGAGTCTCGGAGTAAGGAAGAGGAATAAAAGATCCTAATACCACCCAATGGTGACGTGGGCCCGTAAGCCACACAACCATGTTAGTAAAAAAGGTTTTCAAAGACTAGACTCAACTTCGGTGAAGGAGTTGAATAGGGGGGTTCCTACAGGCAGTCGGCTCTGATACCAACCTGTGACACACCCGGCTCAATCATGCACTAACCATACACGCAAATGCACACGATCAAGCCTAGGACTCACTTGAAGATATCACAACACAACTCTAAAAACATAAATAAAGTCATACAAGCTTTATATTACAAGCCAGGGGCCTCGAGGGCTCGAATACATAAGCTCGCATACAAGCGTCAGTGGAAGCATCAGATATCTGAGTACAGATATAAAAGAAAACACAGATAAGCCTTAAGAAGGTGGGGCAAAAGAAACACTATTATCGAAAAGGCGCAGGCCTCCTGCCTGGGACCCTCCGATCCTACTCCTGGTCGTCGGCAAGCTCGTAGTAGTATCCACCCTTGGGGTAGTAGTAGCGATCGTTGACAGGGGCAGTTGGCTCTGGGGCTCCATCATCTGGTTGCATCAAACGGATATGAGGGAAAAGAGGAAGCAAAGCAACCGTGAGTACTCATCCGAAGTACTCAACAAGCAAGGATCTACACTACATATGCAACATTATCAAAGAAGGGCTGTATATGTGGACTGGGCTGCAGAAATGCCAGAATAGAGAGAAGGCCTAGTCCTATCGAAGACTAGCATCTTCAGCATCTTCAGCGGTCTTGCAGCATTAGAAGAGCATAGAATAGCATAATGTATAGTAGTGGTAGTCATCATCCTCGTCCAGAGATCCTTTCTTGACTCCCTACGAGAAAGCAATCCCAGAGCCATAGTAGTAGTGTTATCAACCTTGCCCAGAGATCCTTCCTCGACTCCCTGCGAGAAAGCAATCCCAGAGCCATAATATCCAAATAATAAGTCTCAACCTCACCCAGAGATCCTTTCTCGACTCCCTGCGAGAAAGCGATCCCAGAGCCATACTATCCATTTCTCATCACAAGTATCCAGTTCTAGTTGTATCGATCAGGATACAACTCCGAGCGTCCGTTATCGAGGATCCGGCTATGCATAGATTAGTTCTTCCCTGCAGGGGTGCCCCAACTTACCCACCACGCTCGCTTAACTCCGGCCGGACACACTTTTCTGGGTCATGCCCGGCCTCGGCCAAACGACACACCGCAGCCCTACCTAGAGCTCAGCAGAGAGGTCCCCGCCGGTCTACATCCTAAGCGCTCAGGGGTCTTGGGCCATCGCCCTGCTTACTCCGCGTCGTTGCACGCAGGGTGGATACCAGCGTCACCTCGGATGGCTGACACGATCCGACCGTGCCGCAATGCTGAACTGGACGTCTGACAGAGCTTTCGGCTGATACCACGATGCAGAGTGCCCATAACTGTTCCCACGTGATGGTTAGTGATATCAGGCCAGAGGCCCACTCGGATCAAATATACAAATCGTTAGTGTTTTGGTAGTGTGGTAACGAGCAGAAACTCACGATCAATGTGACCCCGCCGCCACGTCTCTAGGACTTGCGGCAAGGGCTAAGAATGCCCGACCGCGCCTCGTATTTATCTCTCGGGTACCCTCTAGGTCAACCCGACTCCATATCACTCGCCACTTAGGCTCACACGGGTACCCCTTAGGGTTGACCTGCCTTTCCAAGTAACAGTATTAAAGTCCAAGTATCCGTGTGTCCATAACATCAGGGGAATCCTAGGTATCACCCTCTTTGGATTCCCACTCGATGTATCCGTCAAGGTGAACTCGGAGGAATCACCCTCGATGGGTTCACACTTGAGATGTTGCACGACAGCGTCGTTATCGGAAGTGGTGAAGGAGGAATTACCCTCGTTGACCACGACCAAATAGCTACTCTACAGAGTTAACATCAGAAGTGCTATACGAGGTATCACCCTCGACACTCGATAGTAATGCTGCAGTGTCGTACAACTAAGGGGGTGATGTGTTGTGCCTGGACCTGGTTGTCGATCGTGCTGATCGAGTCATCTGATAATCCAGCGGGGCAACTTGGGACAAAGTGGGGGTCTCTAGTGGGTCTCTAACCAGCCTATACTAAGCAGTTTAGGATAATCAGGTAGGTAACAATAGCAGGTTACAAATCAGGCTATGTATCATAAATAGGATAAGCGGTAGCAGCAGCAATTTCTAATGCAAGCATAAGAGAGAAAGATTAAGCGATATAGGCATGTTCAAAGGGGGGGTGCTTGCCTGGTTGCTCGGTGGCAAAGGCAAAGTCGTCAGTGGGGTCGTCGATCTCCGGAGCTGCGTCGGTCTCGGTGACTACGTCGGTACCGGGCTCTATCGAGAGAGAAGAGGGGGAGGAAATAGATAAATACACAGCAAACATATGCAATACAGAGCATGCTATGCTAATGTGCAGTGCAGGGTTGCCTAAAAGCAGGTCTAAGTCACATTAGTTATTTTAGGATTTAAGTTGGAATTATTAACCGGTAGTTATGTACTATTCACCTAACGGAAACGGGCAAAAAGTTACGGGTTCACCTACGTAGAGGATTCCGACATGGAAACAGATAGCACGGTCAGCTTTGTCTCGTCGTTCGGAGCAACTTCCATGTATAAAGTTTTTCGATCTGAGCTACGGTTTATATTATATGAATTTCTAAAGTTTTAATCATTTTCTGGATTTATTTAATTATCTTAACTCAACATTATCCAAAATAGTAATTGATGACGTCATCATGACAGCACGCTGATGTAAGCAGGTCAACTGACCTATTGATAGGTCAATCCTGACATGTGGGGCCCTACTGTCATAGACACAGAGCTAATCCAGTGTTTAATTTAAGCTAAACTAATTAGTTAGGGGTGTGGTCCCACCTGTTAGTGAGTGATTAACTAATTAATCTAATTAACAATTTAATTAACAGTTTATTTATTTATAAAATCATTTTAAATTGACGGGGCCCACATGTCAGTGGCTGGGCCAGCCTAGTCAGCACAGTTGACCAGGTCAACTGGTCAACTGGTGCTAGGTGGCCCACTGGCCAGTGGCCCAGGGCATGGGCCAGGCCAGCCACGTAAGTGCCGGCCGCCGGAGTTGTCCCGGCGAGGCCATTTGCGGCGGCGAGCGGCGGAGCAGCGTCGGGAATCGCCTACAGGGGGTCTCCGGGGCCGTGGCTTGGTCCGTTCGAACGGCCAGTGCACTCTGCGTCGAACGGTGGTGGGGGCGTGGCCGGAGACGGCCAGGAACGGCGCCGGCGACGAACTTGGTGGCGGTGGGTTTCGGGTGAGCGGCGAGCAGGGGGCTGCGGTGGGCTAGCGAGCAAACGGAGCGGCTGGGGAGCCTCTACGTGAGGTGGCGGTCGAGTTGCGCGCGGGCCCGTGGCCATTTGGTCGCCGGAGCATCGCCGGCGACGAGCTCGGGCGGAGCCTCGTTCGGGCACGATGGGGACAAGGAGCTACGGCGGCGGAAACAGAGCGCAACAAGGGGGAGAAGGAAGGGGAGCTCACGGCGGTCCTGCAGATGTGCAAAGCGTGCGCGTGGAAGGCTCGACGGTGACGAAATCGACGGCGAGGTCGCGGTGGCCACAGGTTGAAGAAGAGCTCGTGGAGGGTGCAGCGGTGGCCCTCGTCTTCGGTTCGTCGGCGCAGAAGGAGTAGAGGAGCACGGCGGAGCTCGGGGCACAGAGAGGCGGCAAGAGGGGCACGGTGGCCATGGCTACGTCGCGGTGGCGGCCATGGTTGCGTCGGCGAGGTGGGGAACAAGGGAGAGGTGAGGCGTGGGCGAGCGTCTAAGGGGGCTAGGGTTCGCGGGGACGGGCGAGGGGCTCTCGGGCGAGGCCATATAGGCGTCGGGGAGCCGGCGGATGGACGACGCGCGGCGGCTGTCGCCGTGTCGGCGCGCGTGCGACAGCGCGCGATGAGGATGGAGATGAGCTAGGTGGGCAGGGCCGGATCCTGTAGCAGCAGGCCTAAGTGCACAGTAGCACTAGGCCCTTTTCTATTTTCCTATTTCTGTTTCTGTTTTTAAATTGTCTGGCACCTAAAGGATTTTTATAAAATATGAGACCTGGTCCAAATATTACAGTGCATTATTACCTATTACCAAAAACTAGTTTGGGTGAAATACTATATATTTAATTTAGATTAAATAAAAGGTTATTAAATGTTGTTGTTAGCCACTGTTTGAGGTTGTTAGGGTCACTTATCTAATCCCACTAATGTTGGTTAAATTTTATAATTGCCTCTGAATTATCTGTTATTTAATGAACATTTTAGTTTCCAATTTGGAACAACTTTTATTTACATTTTAAATTTGAATTCTCAATTTGAATTGAAATTTGAAATAAGCTATGATCAAAATGATGATCAAGCATTGTTAACCATGGTGACTTGGCATTATCAGAGGGTGATCACTGTAGTGTGATGCTGGGGATGTTACACTAAGCAGGCATTCAAAAAAGATTTCCTTCTCTTCTTTGGTAAGAGCGCAACTGGCATGACCCTGATGTATGCCGTCTTTTCCATGCATACGTTGCTGGTCCTCCCGTGCCTCTGGTGTATCTTTTGTCTTCCCATACACGCTCAAGAAGCCAAGCAGGGTCACGCAAAGATTCTTTGTCACGTGCATCACGTCGATTGCAGAGCGGACCTCTAGGTCTTTCCAATAGGGTAGGTCCCAAAATATAGATTTCTTCTTCCAGATGGGTGCGCGTCCGTCAGCGTCATTCGGAACAGATTGTCCGCCAGGACCCTTTCCAAAGATTACTTTCAAATCCTTGACCATATCATGTACATCATCACCAGTACAGTGGCGAGGCTTCGTCCGATGATCTGCCTCACCTTTGAAATGCTTGCCTTTCTTTCTTATGGGATGCCTGCTCGAAAGAAATCGACGATGTCCCAGGTACACATTCTTCTTACAATTATCCAAATATATGCTGTCGGTATCATCCAAACAGTGCGTGCATGCGCGGTATCCCTTGTTTGTCTGTCCTGAAAGGTTACTGAGAGCAGGCCAATCATTGATGGTCACAAACAGCAACGCATGTAGGTCAAATTCTTCCTGATCGAGCTCATCCCACGCACGTACACCTTTTCCATTCCACAGCTGTAAGAGTTCTTCAACTAATGGCCTTAGGTACACATCAATGTCGTTGCCGGGTTGCTTTGGGCCTTGGATGAGCACTGGCATCATAATGTACTTTCGCTTCATACACAACCAAGGAGGAAGGTTATACATACATAGAGTCACAGGCCAGATGCTATGATTGCTGCTCTGCTCCCCAAAAGGATTAATGCCATCTGCGCTAAGACCAAACCATACGTTCCTTGCGTCATCTGCAAAGTCCCTCCACTTCCTCTCGATTTTTCTTCACTGCGACCCGTCAGCGGGTACTCTCACCTTCCCGTCTTTCTTACGGTCTTCTTTGTGCCATCGCATCAACTTGGCATGCTCTTTGTTTTGGAACAAACATTTCAACCCTGGTATTATAGGAGCATACCACATCTGTAGGGGAACGCAGTAGAAAACAAAAAATTTCCGACCTACGCACCAGTCCAGGACCTCTATGGAGACTGCATACAATGTTTGATCGTTTTCGTTACCAACTCGTAGCGCAGCGGAAGTAGAGTCGATGACGATCGGCGGTGCAGATCCCCGCAGCTAGGATTTACAACCTCCCAAGCGCGAGAATGTACTCCCTTGTCTGCTCCCCGGACGGATCTCCGGGCAGCCCTTCGGGAGGCCTCGGGACAGTCCCTCGGATAGTCCCACCGGACGGATCCTCGGACAGCCCTTCGGGAGGACCTCAGAATCTCGGACGGTCACTCGGACAGCCCTTCGGGAGGCACTCGCGAACTAAGACCGAAACTACGATCTCTCTACAGAGTTGCACACATACGGTGTCATCTCTCCAGCAGGGCTTCGCCGTCCAGAACTAGTTCCCACTGGAACCCAGACAGCCTTTCGGCTCTACGAAACTGTTTCGCTGGGAGGGAGAGAGAAAGCCAGATCATGCATGGCACTTGTATGTGAGAAAGAGTAAGTTTTGGGCAGCCCCATCCACCTCTATTTATAGGAGAAGGAGGGGTGGAGGGGCTGAAATTTCAGCCACATCCATCCATGTCATCTCCAAGATATTTTGGAGTAAAAGCCCAAAAAGATAGCTTTCCAAAAAGTAACCATAAAGCTGATTTTACTATTCATGACGACATTTTTCAGCGTCCGTTCGAACCGAAAATATTTATGTGGGCTTACAACATTTCCAGAACCCACTAAAATAATTTTCGACGCGTTCTGAAACAATTCCGGATTAGTGATTTTCATCTGCGAGAAGCAACCAAACCGGTTCCGGCAGCTTTGGAACATTTCCGGTTTTTATCACAGAAAATTCCCAGAAGTTTCCAGAATAATTCTGGCACCCTCCAAGAATTATCAGGCGTGTCCCGAAACCAATTTGACTTAATGGTATACCCCGAAACAACTTTTCGGTTTTACTAAACTATTTCACTGTTCTCTCTCCGGAACTCTTCCGCTGTCTCCGAAACTTTTTCCGGAGACTTTCTCTCAGACTCCCTGTCTTGTATTCAACAGATAGATGACCCTTAAGCATGTGATCCTATAGGTTCAGTGAAGTATAGACATGACCCGAAACCCCTTCCGATTAATGATCAACATCGGAGCCGTGGACACCCATATTGACCCCTATACCCACATGAATGAATATTCGAGTGAACCTCCAGTTGCCGTGTGCTATTCCTGTTACTTCGTGATATGTTACAAATACCGGAGGTGAGATTTACTTGCATCCCCGTGGATCAACAACTTGTCCACTATGCTATTTACCTCGTTACCGGTTTTGTTCTCTTTTCTCGTTTTCGTGTTTCGGCATCCCTGTGATCAAATCACACTGTGCCTGGCCAGACGATGATGGATATCGTAACACCGAGAGGGCCCGAGAATATCTCTTCATCGTCGGAGGAGCAAATCCCAATCTTGAGCTATCAAGTTACTTGACACACTTTTCCATGAACCCGTAAGCCGCCGTAATAGCAACCCATTTACGGATGACGTTTAACAAAACCCAAAGTTCATGAAGCAAGTATGAAGAAACTCGATACTTTCATGGTCTAAGGAATTATGCAAACATTAACCATCTCTGTTTTATTAACCATAAACTTGTGACGAAAGTATCTCATAGCATAACATCAATTCGGGTCGATTCAACACAAATGTTCTTCTAACATTGTGCCCTCAAAGTTGTTGGCATAGACATGCCCATGATCAGGAAAACAGAACCACCATGCAACACTTGAGCTAGTCTTAGAGGCCAGACTAGGAATACATTTTACCGTTTATTATTCCACACGTGCATATGAGTCTTCCTCCGAGCCTCGTCGTTATTGCAGACTCGAGAACCATAGCAGTTATAGCATGGAACATAAACCTAATTATGAACAGGGAGATAATCAATAACATTTATTATTGCCTCTAGGGCATATCTCCTACAACATGACCTTGGCAGGAATCTTCTTCCTGGGGCGCTCGCCCTCGACATCACCAGGGTCATCGCGGCTGATCTTATAGCGCAATGCACAGCATACCGGGCATGTGTTCAAATCCTCGTAGTCACCGCGGTAGAGGATGCAGTCATTAGGGCATGCATGTATCTTCTACACCTCTAATCCTAGAGGGCAGACAACCTTCTTTGCTTCGTACGTACTCTCGGGCAATTCGTTGTCCTTTGGAAGCATCTTCTTTAACATTATCAGCAACTTTCCAAATCCCTTGTCAGATACACCATTCTCTGCCTTCCATTGCAGCAATTCCAGTGTGGTGCCCAGCTTTTTTTTGTCAGCTTCGCAATTTGGGTACAACGATTTCTTGTGATCCTCTAACATGCGCTGCAACTTCAGCCTCTCCTTTTCACTTGTGCAGTTTCTCTTTACATCGGCAATGGCCCGACCTAGATCATCAGCGGGCTCATCTGATGCCTCTTCTTCAGCTTCTTCCCGCATTGCCGGCTCAACTTCTTTCCCCATTGTTGTACCATCGTATTCAGGGAACCCATGGCCAGGATAGCTGTTGTCGTCCTCTTCTTCTTCATTGTCTTCCATCATAACCCCTCTTTCTCCGTGCTTGGTCCAAACATTATAGTGGGACATGAAACCGGACTCAAACAAGTGCCAGTGAATGGTTCTTGAGTTAGAGTAATTGTGATCATTCTTACAACCAGCACATGGACAACACATAAAACCATCCGCCCGCTTGTTTGCCTCAGCCGCAAGCAGAAAAGTATGCACGCCATTAACGAACTGGGGAGAGCATCGGTCATCGTACATCCATTGCCGGCTCATCTTCATTACACAGCACCGAAAAGACCAAATTAATACAAGTTCATACATAAAGTTCATACACACTTATTCTCATAAAACAACATACAAACTCTCTTGCTAAAGCATTTAAATGCAACAACAAATGCGATCAAGATCGCAACTAAGGTAACAATTGATCCAACAGCATAATGATACCAAGCCTCACTATCAATGGCATATTTTCTAATCTTTCTAATCTTCAAGCGCATTTTCTCCATTTTGATCTTGTGATCATCGACGACATCGGCAACAAGCAACTCCAATTCCATCTTCTCCTCCTCAATTCTTTTCAATTTTTCTTTCAAATACTCGTTTACTTTTTTAACTAAATTTAACCTCTCGACAATAGGGTCGGTTGGAATTTCCGGTTCACATACCTCCTAGATAAAAATATCTATGTCAACTTGATGGGCATAATTTGTCATAAACACGAAATGCAACAAATAGTTATAAAAGAGAATATACCACATCTGAATCATAAACCGGAGGAGGGCCGACGGGGACGGATATCAAAACCATGGCACTATGTATAACAAACAACGTACGGGTAAGAAAATTATACAAGTAACTATATATTTAAATCACACAAACATGATTTTTTTATATAAAAAAGATAAGAACAAGAGGCTCGCCACAAGGTGGTGCCGGCGACGGGACGGTGCGGGCGATCGACGGTGGTTAGGACGGAGACGGGGAAGGCACTAAGTAAACCACACCTACATATGCAAACTAAGAGTTATTTTGAGCTCAAATTGCATATAAATCAAATAAACTACCACATATAATTCCTCCCAAACTAAAACCCACAAATCACTATACTTATAGAGCATTGCAAGAGCTAATCTAGCAATGAGAGATGAAAGGACAAAGTTGCTAACCTTTGTGATCACTTGGATGGATGGGGTGCCTTCAAATCTTGACAAATTTTGGCAAAAATGAAGGATGATCTCGAGAGGAGAGGAAGAAAACAGAGAGGAGAGGAAAGGGAAAGAACAAAGAGCTCGGGTTCGACGAAGGGTTTATATAGGATGATCTTTAGTCCCGGTTGGTTATACGAACCGGGACTAAAGGTACACCTCTAGTACCGGTTCGTATCACGAACCGGGACTAAAGGTGTTGGTGGGGCCCCAGCCTGACACCACCTCTTTAGTCCCGGTTCGTGGCACGAACCGGTACTAGAGATTCGACACGAACCGGGACTAATGAGCGCCGCCCGCCTAACTATTGAAACCGGCACTAATGATCACATTAATGCCGGTTCATTTACAAACCATGACTAATGAGCTGAACATTAGGTCCTTTTTCTACTAGTGTGTGCGTCCCACTTGTCAGGTGGGTAAGAGAAATGAAAATGAAAATAAATTGTAGGGCAATGGGTTCGAAACGTAGCCTTCAAGCTTACCAAACGCACGCTCTGACCACACCATCAATGACAATCTTTGTGTTTAGCAGACATAGGAACTTCTATATGTCTTCGGAGGAGGAAGCACCTGACTCTGCTCTAGAGCAGGCCGAACACACTGACCTGGCTTTCCTGCTGCAGCGGGAGGTTGGTGCCACCGGCCACGTGCACAGGTGCATGTTCACCGTGTCGATCGACGGCGGGAGGCGGGAGCGCCCAACTCGAGAACGCCGTCTAACATGATCGCCGCCCAGGCATAAGCAAGAAGTACGTATATCCGTGTGCAGCTCATACTGTGTCTCAGGGTTCACGGCAAAATACTCCGTAAATGCCCGCCATGCCACTGCTGGCTCCATGGTGAGTAGCGCCGAGAAGCCATGTAGGACGATGTGGTAGGCACTCAACACCTTGGGAGCGGCGGCGAGGCGCCGTATCACTCGCAATGGTCTGTATACCCCGTTGGCATGGTGCACTTGGCATATCGACTATGTATGTCACGCACAGCTCCGTGTAAGCAGCCGCCGTGGCGACGGCGAGCACGGACATTTTATTACTGCACTCGCAGAATGCATCAAGCTACATAGGTATAAAAGGGTTAGTTTGTGCACTAGCGATAAAGGAGCGTAGTCTTTGGTGGTTAGCAGTTCAGCAGTTGCACCGCTCGATTCCTGAATGTCGCGTGTTCTCGAGTCCCATTGCTCCCTGTTTTGTTTTTATGCCAGGGCTATTACTCCCCTGGCTGACATGTGGGAGCCGCATACCAGATCTTAGCATATACGGGACGGGCCTTGCCATGTACGTATAGAGACCCACCCAGGACCGTAGATGGACCTTATTAGCATGTACCGGGACCGTAGCGAGGCAGATTCCAAGTTTGAGGACAGTTTTGGTCCAAGCCAGCGAGTACGAGGACAGTACATGCAATTTACTCCTGTTGCCCGTACCGGTTCGGGTTGAGTTGAACAATAGGATTGCGGGTTGAGTTTAGAAAAAGCTAGGGGGTTTTCTGTAAAACGACCACTACGGGTGAGCGGGCAGAAGCGATAGCCGCTTTATTATTAGGTAAAGTTGAACGAAGGCAGGTGCTAACGGCAGTGGGACTCCCGCAGGTAATAAGAAGCTAAAAAAATGAAGCCCATGTCTTTGAAATCCAACGATTGTAATGCCTATAAAATGAAAAATGAAAGAGCCAAAGTAATGAGAAAATGACTTGTCACTGTGAAGCTAAAGGGTATCATACCCCGGGGATTACGAAATAACGAAAAAGTGAATATTACAGCTCCTATTCCCTCAAAAAAGATATTATAGCTCCTATTAAAGCCTAATCAGCCAACGAAAATTCCTGGCAAAAAAAAAGGAAACAAGAACGCAATCTATTCCATCCTGCTCCCCTTGGCGCAGTCCTTCCTAATCACGATTCCCAACTCTGAGTCGTCCTTAATTAAGATGCCTCATGAATAATCTCTAGCCATTAATTAGATTACATAGTCCCACGAGCAGGACATCTCTCTTCTCTGCGTCTTCCACAATTTATCTCACATGCAGGGCATCTCTCCGTCATGGACGATTTCTATCAGCCGCCTACTCCGTCTGCTGTCCTCATCCACACATCCCTCTCGATCTAATATGTCCTCTTATTGCCGCAGCCTGTGTTGGCCTAAGCCTGCAGCACCTAGATAGTTTCAGTTAACTCAAAGTTCAGAGAATAACGTAGCATAGGTTCAGTTAAGTTCAGTTAGCGTTTTGCTTTCTTTCAGCTGTTTCAGTTAGTCAGCGCCGCAAGACGCGTTCTGTGCGATCTGTGGCGGCAGAGTAGGAGTGCTAGGAGCATGCTGGAGGTCGTGGGATGGCACGATCTAGTAGTCGGAGCAAGTCTCGCTGCACGTTAGCTCGATCACTGAATAAAAGGATCAGAAACAGAAAAGCTGCTCAGTTGTTCGCAGCACAAACACTTGTCTCTCGCATCCTCGCACTCGGCTCCGGCCAGCTCGAACAACAACAGCCTGCAGGTCAGCACGACCTTCCTTTGCCTTCTTCTTTGTTATATCCCTTGCCAGTCCGGTTCTAGGCAGCGGTCTCCTCTTTCGTTGTCGCCCTCCGGCAATCACGACTCTCTTCATCCCTTCACGGCCTCCTTCTGCTTCACCTTCGGTTGTCTCTTTCCTCGTCGGATTTCCCTTCAATTGCAAAGTACACCAACACCTTTCTCCATACTCTCAGTAATGGCTTCAGTCCAAGTTCATTACCACAAAATTTTCTATAGAACAGGTAATTAAACTTATCTATTTTATGTTTGATTTTTTACTATTCGTTTAGTAGTTCAGATTTGAATCTTAAGTTATGATAGTGATATATGTGCTTTGGTGGGCTTCGGGCTATGAATGCTTATATGTTTCTTAAAAAAAATCTTCCATTGTCTACTTGATGTTTCAGTTCAGTTGTCAACGTTCCAATAGTCCAATTAGGCGATTCAGTTCAGCAAAGATGAGATGTCACTCAAGTACAAAGAGGAGCTCCATAATAAGTCAAGTGGTGCTTACAAAGCCTCAAGCGATGCTCCCACAACATCAAGTGACAAATTAGTATCCAATGAAGAGATAAGCCTAATGGTGAAGAAATTCAACAAGTTCTACAAGAATAGAAGCAAAGAGCGAACCTCCAACACAAGACACTATGAGCAAAGATCATCAAGTCGTGACCGTAATTGCTACAATTATGGAAGACCCGGACACTACTCCAATGAGTGTACGGCACCTCACAAGAGAAGAGACGAGTTAACTAGAAGAAAGAGTAGAAAAGATGAATCACCTCATAGAGAGAGAAGGAGTAGAGATGATCGTTATGAACGAAGACCTTCTCGAAGAGCAACGATTCGGAAAGGAAAGACAAGTCAACCAAGTGCTACTCTAGAAGAAAATATCAAGCTCATGTTGGTGAACGGGTCTCTGGCTTTGACTCCGACAACCAATCCGAGAGAAGTTATCACTACAACTCCGACTATAGTCAAGATGAAGGTGTTGCCAGACTAGCTCTTGTATCCTCCAACTACTATGACCTATTTGATTCACCAAATGAAGGAATTGGAAGATGGTTCATGGCTAAAGGCCCCAAGGTATCACACCCCAAGTTCTTTGACTTTAATAATGATGAGGATGATTTGGTAGGTGATAATGACTTGCTTGTTGATAAATCTAGTGATGTGAGCTATAATGAACTTGCTAGTAATCATGATAGTCAAGATGAAACGAATGACAATGCTAAGAGGGAGATTCTAAAAGCTAGCTCATGAAACAACTCTTAAGATGAAACGAATGACAAAACTAAAGAACTAAACACTCTTAAGTTCGCTCATGAAACAACTCAAGAGGATCATAAAGAGCTCCTAAGAACTCATGAAAAGCTACGCTCCCAGAACCTAAATTTAGAGCAAGAACATGAGCTTCTAAAAGCTATCAATGATGATCTTCGAAAGAAGAGTTCCTCTTACATTGCCAAACGTCTTCTCTTGTCTACCTTTATGCCACAAGTCAAATCTATGCAAACTAGTAACAATAGTAAGAACGATTCTGCCTCTAGTAGTAACAATAACAATGCTAAATCCAATCTTGTTAATTCTAGTAGTTCTATTGATTCCACTAATAATTCTCTTAGCCAAGTTACACTTGAGAAAGAAAACAATTTATTGAAATGAATTATAGAAAAGGTGTAGGAGATATGCCCTAGAGGCAATAATAAATGTTATTATTTATCCCCATGTTCGTAATTAAGTTTATATTCCATGCTATAACTACTATGGTTCTCGAGTCTGCAATAACCACGAGGCTCGGAGGAAAACTCATATGCACATGTGGAATAATAAATGGTAAAAAGTATTCCTGGTCAAGCCTCTAAGACTGGCTCAAGTGATTGCATGATGATTATGTTTTCCTGATCATGGGCATGTCTATGCCAGCAACTTTGAGGGCACAATGTTAGAAGAACATTTGTGTTGAATCGACCCAAATTGATGTTATGCTATGAGATACATTCATCACAAGTTAATGGTTTATAACACAGAGAAAGTTAACGTTTGCATGATTCCTTAGACCATGAGAGTATCGAGTTTCTTCATGCTTGCTTCATGAACTTTGGGGTTTGTTAAACGTCATCCGTAAATGGGTGGCTATTACGGCGGCTTACGGGTTCATGGAAAAGTATGACAAGGGACTTGATAGCTCAAGATTGGGATTTGCTCCTCCGACGATGGAGAGATATTCTTTGGGCCCTCTCAGTGTTATGGTATCCATCATCGTCTGGCCAGACATAATGTGATTCGATCACGGGGATGCCGGAACGCGGGAACAAGAAAAGAGAACAAAACCAGTAACGAGGTAACTGGCATAGTGGACAAGAGTTGATTCATGGGGATGCCAATAAATCTCACCTCGGGTGTTTGTAACATATCGCGAAGTAAAAGGAATAGCACACGGCAACTGGAGGTTCACTCGAATATTTATTCGTGTGGATATAGGGGTCAATATGGGTGTCACGACTCCGATGTTGATCATTGATCGGAAAGTGTTCCGGTCATCTCTATACTTCACCGAACCTATAGGGTCACACACTTAAGGGTCATCTATCTGCTGAATACTAGACAGGAAGTCTGAGAGAAATTCACCGAAAAAGTTTCGGAGACAACGGAAGAGTTCCGGAGAGAGAACACCGGAATAGTTTCGGTAAAACCGAAAAGTTGTTTCGGAGTATACCATTAAGTCAAAATGGTTTCGGCACACGCCTGGAAATTCTTGGAGGGTGCCAGAATTGTTCTGGGGACTTCTGGGATTTTTCCGGAGAAAAAAACCGGAAGTGTTCCGGAGCTGTCGGAACCGCTTTGGTTGCTTTTAGCTGATGAAAATCATTGATCTGAAAATGTTTCAGAACGTGTCCAGAATTGTTTTAGTGGGTACTGGAATTATTCTAAGACCCACAGAAATATTTTTGCATTTAACGGTCGCGGAAAAATGATTTCATGAGTAGTAAAAATCACTTTATGGTTACTTTATGGAAAGCCACCTTTTTGGGCTTTGTCCCAAAATATCTTGGGGATGACATGGATGGATGGGAGCCCCTTGTGGGGGGCCCACTAGGTGTGGCCGGCCACAAGGGGAGCTCCTCCATGGAGCTTCTCTAGCCTTCCCATTATGCCCCTTTTGAAACTCCATGTGATGGGTTTTTTGGGTATTTCAAGTGCCACCCTACCCCTTGGGTTTTTCCTATAAATAGAGGTGGAGATGCACTCTCCACACTCACTCTTTCTCGTATACAAATGTCATGAATGATCTGGCCTTCTCTCTCCCTCCCAGCGAAATAGTTTCGTAGAGCCAAAAGGTTGTCTGGGTTCCGGTGGGAACTAGTTCTGGAGGGCGAAGCCCTGCCGGATAGATGACACCGTATGTGTGCAACCCCGTAGAGAGGTCGTAGGTTTGATCTTTTGCCCGAGGGGCTGTTCGAGGGTCCTCCCGAAGGGCTGTCCGAGTTACTGTCCGAGTTTCGAGGGTCCTCCTGAAGGGCTGTCCGAGTTACTATCCAAGTTTCGAGGGTCCTCCCGAAGGGCTATCCGTGACATCGTCCGGGGGACTGTCCGACCGCCTCCCGGAGGGATGTCCGAGGGACTGTCCGAGGGGCAGACGAGGGCGTACATCCTCGCGGTTGGGAGGTTGTAAATCCTAGCTGCGGGGATCTGCACCGACGATCAACATCGACTCTACTTCCGCTGTGCTATGAGTCGGTAACGATCAGATCAAACCTTGTATGCATCTCCATAGTGATCCTGGGCGTGCTCGCTGTATCGAATTTTTTTGTTTTCTGTCGCGTTCCCCAACAAAAGGGTGTCTACAAGAGCCTTGCCGGGAGTAAGCAATTTGATGAGATTGTTCGCAAGCAAGGACGACACCTGAAAAACCAAGGTATTGGTTTTGAACGAAAATTCAATGCCAATGGAGTTGAGTGGGAAGAAGATCAATACCCCAAGACGATGTTTTCCCTCAACAAGAGAAGTATGATCCTACTTCTTTCAAGGGGACACAAGCTCAAGATGATCTTTCACCACAAGACCACAAGCTAAAAGGCGAGGACAAGCTTTAAGAAGAGATTGACTCATTTGAAGAACCACCTCAAGCCTTGGTCAAGTGGGTTCCCAAGACCTCATCAAGTTCTACTTCATCAAGTACAACTACAACTCCTAGGATTCCCATCAAGTTGATGTGGGTCCCAAAGAAGAAGAACTAGAGAGTTCTTGAGGGTGACTCCGCCAAAAACTTCACTCATATTCATTCATGGCAAGAACTTGTGCAACTAACTTCAACATCATGCACTAGTTCATGGAGTCACAAACCCTCTTGTTAGTAAGTCAAGGGACAAGGTATTCAATGCATTCATGGACATCATCTATTGTGCATTTCACTCTATGTCTATGAATATCCTTGTTTGTTCCTTGTGGGACTAACCCATGTGGGTATTGAAAGTGCTTAAATCAAAGGATCGCTCCCAACTCTTGATGGTCTACATCAACATTGAGCACCCACATCTACAACATCTACATGAAGTCTACATAGACAAAACCCAAGGTTAGTTCATCCCTCTTTGGGGGGATCTCACATCTCGGGGGAGCTTTGCTCTAAGACTTGAGCTAAAGCAACTCTAATGGTGTGAACACAGTAATGCTTTATGTAAAAGTGGTAACCCCACTTGTGCTTAAATGATGAGTATGACCTATGATCAAATGTTCTCATTTGGCTCCTAAGTCAATATACTCATATATAGATGACTATGTCATCGCCCATTGCTTCATAGTTGCTAGAATTGGTTGTGCATGCTTGACATATTTCATTTGCTATTTTATTGTGTGAGCCTGTTGTTATGCATATTTCTCATTCGAGGACATCCAATTGTTGTTTGATTGATTTGATTTTCTTTGGCCAATTGGATGTACAAGAATGCCTAAGAACCTTCCGTAGTTATCTATCTCATCTTGTCTCAAATTCTTTCATGCTATATCACAAAATTTGAGCAAGCTCTTTTTTCGGACCCTCCGGGTGAGGAACACTCAGAGTCACCGATTTGATTAGGCATGACTTCCAAAACCTTCCAAGTGCCTTTCGGTCAGACCAACACACTCCCATTAGGTCCCACCGATTGCACTTGGATTGATATAATTTTCAATATCGGTAAGACCAAAGTAAAACTCTCGGCGTCACCGAGTTGAACTGCTCCTGGCAGTTACACACTTCGGTGTCACCGATCTGTTTCACTCAGTCTGACCGACATTCTATGGCTTTATATATCCCCACGAACCGTACATTGAAAAATTCTTCAAACGTCATGATTCCCACACCCCATTGCTGTCGTCGCCCTGGTCTAAGGATCGTCTCCCGTGCGCCCTCGCCGCAGGATTTCGCCGCCGTCAACGGCATTCGTCCCCGCCGTTGCCGCCGTAGCGGATCTTCACCGAGTTAGGGTAAGATTCGACCCCTCTAGTGCTTCGCAAACCAGATTCAATGCACTAGAGATTGCACCCGTATTCTTGCCACTGTATGCACTTCCCCTTCTAGCAAACAATTCATTAGATGTAGATTCAAGCAAAAAATTTAGGGTTAGGTTCCTCCAGTATCCATCTCGGATGGACCGAAGCGATAGGATCGGAGTCACGGATTTGGCTTTGGTCATAGCTCATAGTACTTTTTGGTGCAACTGAAAGTTACTAATCGGTGAGACCGATTGAGTATTTCTGCTGTACCATGAGCTCTTTGGAGAGACCGAGTCTCACTTCGGTTCCACCAAAACAGTGTGACCTAGTCTCTATTGTAGCCTCGGTACTTCCGAAATTTTCAACTTGGTTATTCTGAAATGCATACTGTGAAAACCTAAAACTGAATTTTGAACTCAAATTTTTCAAAAACTAGTTCTATTTTGTGATGCTCATCCAATCTACTCTACTCACTCTAAATCACAGGGTCAGTGATAATCATGTCAGGATCAGAGGACAGTCAGAATGTGTCAGTTGAGCCAAGTGTTGACTTGGAAGCCGGTACTAGTCCTGAGGAAAGTTACGATGAAGGTGAGCGCAGTTCTCCTAGTCTTCCAAAGGCTGCAATAAGGGCCAGGAAGAAGAGGAATTCTGATGAGGAGGATGAGGACTTCCAGCCAGAGGAGGTCACCTCCAAGAAGAAGAATGTGGTTGTTGCCAAGGAATATGGCAATGCTAAAAAATAGAGACCTAGGAAGTTTTTCGAGTCTACTCCTACTGCCAAGAGAGGCTTGACCACTTCACTTCCAAATCCAAGTGGCTCCAAGCAAGGTCAAGGCAAATCAATGGCCAAGGTGGCAGGCAAGAAAAGAGAAAGAAGGAGAACTGTGATTGTGCAAGGCAGACCCATTTCCATGTTTGAGGATCCAAAGGAGAGAGAGGAGGAACTAGCTGCAGATGCACCCAATTCCAAGCAAAGGAAGTTGATGGCTGATGCTATGCCCAAGAAGGTAGCCACCACTTCAAAGTCCAAGCCTGCAGCTGCCCCCAAGCCCAAGGGCAAGACAACAAGGAACATTTCTACTGCTGAGAAGAAAAAGGCCCCAGTGCCTGAGAGAGTTGATGATGATGAAGCCATAGTGCTCAAGAAGCTCAGACCAAAACTGCTAGAGCATGTTGATTCACATCGAGAGGTAGAAAATATGAAGGAGAGGAAGGACAATGGGCTCAGGAGATGGAGAGAGTCGGACCCCTACTCTGTCAGGAGAAGAACTGTTGTTGACTATCACTTTCACACTAAGGAGCAGCAAGATTTCTATGAGACAATGCTCCTTCACAAGAAGCCTAGTCAGTGACATGAGATGGCTTGATTGGAACTTAATTGATGAGAATGAAAATAACTTTCCCAATGTGCACGAGAACTTCAAGACCATTGGCATTGATAAGTTCATTGGAACTAAGATGAAAGCATAGACAGATGAGCTTATCATGCAGTTTTACTCCACAACACATAATTACCCCGATGGAAAGATTGTCTGGATGACTGAGGGAACTAGATTCCAGTCGAGCATTGCTGAGTGGGCACAACTGATGAGTGTACCAGAAGAGGAGAAGAATGATGTTGATGTCTATGCCAAGCCCAAGATGGACCACAACTCCATGGCAGATATGTATGGACCGATTCCCCAGGACTACATGAAGACTCACAAGTTGGGATCCGTCTATCATCTCTCGCCAGGTCTTGCTACTATCAACAACATCCCGAGGCATACTTTGATGCCCAAGTTTGGAGATGACAAGATGATAAGAGGCCATTCGATCAACAATTGCATCTGGTGGATAGCTTCACACGGTTCAAAGTGATGGATTTGATTGTATAGACAATCAAGAGGACTACTGCGGATTAGAAACGATCATGTGGGTTTACTCCGCACATTCAGCTGCTTATCAACTCCAAAGTTGGAAGCAAGGTCTATTTGCTTGTGTAGGAGATATGCCCTAGAGGCAGTAATAACAGTTATTTTGTATCTCCAAGTTTGTAATGAATGTTTATGTTCCATGCTATAACTGCTATGATTCTCGAGTCTGCAATAACACGAGGCTCGGAGGGAAACTCATATGCACGTGTGGTATAATAAACGGTAAAATGTATTCCTGGTCTTGCCTCTAAGACTGGCTCAAGTATTGCATGATGATCCTGTTTTCCTGATCATGGGCATGGATGTGCTGGCAATTTTGAGGGCACATTGTTAGTAGAACACTTGTGTTGAATCGACCCAGATTGATGTTATGCTATGAGTTTCTATCGTTACAAGTTTATGGTTTATAACACAGAGATAGTTCATATTTGCATAATTCCTTAGACCATGAGAGTATCGAGTTCCTTCGTACTTGCTTCATGAACTTTGGGGTTTGTTAAACGTCATCCATAACTGGGTGGCTATTACGGCGGCTTACAGGTTCACGGAAAAGTATGGCAAGTAACGAGATAGCTCAAGATTGGAATTTGCTCCTTCGACGATGGAGAGATATTCTCGGGCCCTCTCGGTGTTACGGTATCCATCATCGTCTGGCCAGACACCTTGTGATTTGATCACTGGGATGCCGAAAACACGGAAACGAGAAAAGAGAACAAAACCGGTAACGAGGTAACTTGCATAGTGGAAAAATTTGTTGATCCACGGGGATGCAATAAATCTCACCTCGGGTGTTTGTGACATATCGCGAAGCAACAGGAATAGCACACGGCAACTGGAGGTTCACTCGAATATTCATTCGTGTGGGTATAGGGGTCAATATGGGTGTCCACGGCTCCGATGTTGATCATTGATCGGAAGAGGTTCCGGGTCATATCTATACTTCACCGAACCTATAGGGTCACACGCTTAAGGGTCATCTATCTGCTGAATACTAGACAGGGAGTCTGAGAGAAAATCACCGAAAAAGTTTCGGACACCGAAAAAGTTTCGGACAGAGGTCACCGGATGAGTTCCGGTGAAACTGAAAAGTTGTTTCAGAGGATACCATAAAGTCAAATTGGTTTCGGCACATGCCTGATAATTCTTGGAGGGTGCCAGAATCATTCTGGGAACTTCTGGGAATTTTCCGAGATGAAAACCGGAAATGTTCCGGAGCTGCCGGAACCACTTCAGATGCTTTTCGCAGATGAAAATCACTAATCCGGAATTGTTCTGGAACGCGTTGAAAATTATTTTGGTGGGTACTGGAAATGTTCTAAGCCCACATAAATATTTTCAGTTCGAACGGACGCTGAAAAATGTCGTCGTGAATAGTGAAAGTGCTTTTTGGGATATTTTTTGGAAAGCCACCTTTTAGGGCTTTTGCTAAAGGCTTCTAGAAGGACTTGGGGGGCCATGAGAGCACCTCATGGGGGACCCCCAAGGGGGTGGCCGGCCAAGCATGGTGGAGCTCCTTGGAGCTCCACATGACATCCCATTTTACCCTTAACTCCCTCATATGTGACCTAATGCATGGAGTTTTTGGTAATTTGGGAGGCACACTACCCCTTGGGTTTTCCTATAAATAGGAGGTGAGGGGGCTGCCCAAACTTCATCCCTTGCTCTCATACACATGCTATGCTTTGCTAGCTCTCTCTCTCCCTCCCACGAAAAGAGTTTTTCGTAGAGCCGAAAGGTTGTCTGGGTTCCGGCAGGAACTAGTTCTGGACGGCGAAGCCCTGTCGGATAGCTGACACCGTATGTGTGCAACCCCGTAGAGAGGTCGTAGTTTCGATCCTTTTTGCCCGAGGGGCTGTTCGAGTGCCCTCCCGGAGGGCTGTCCGAGTCTCCGTTTGAGTTTCGAGGGTCCTCCCGAAGGGCTGTCCGCGACATCGTCCGGGGGACTGTTCGACCGCCTCCCGAAGGGCTGTCCGGCGAGGGAGTACATCCTCGCGGTTGGGAGGTTGTAAATCCTAGCTGCGGGGATCTGCACCGACGATCTACATCGACTCTTCTTCCGCTGCGCTTCGAGTCGGTACGGATCAGATCAAACCTTGTATGCAGTCTCCATAGTGGTCCTGGGCGTGCTCGCTATACCAAAAAAAAATATTTTCTGTCGCGTTCCCCTACAGCTTGATCATCTGCATCTGCCACTATAGCCAGAGCTAGAGGACTACATAGTGACTATGGATTAGACTCATCCTACATCTGCTAAGTCTCAGGCAGTGGCAGAGGTTGCAAAGAATGCTAGTCCTAGCTCATTTATAGCTCCAGTTCTGATGACGAAAGCCGATCAGATACTATATCTTCTCCATGCTTCTCAGAGGGTTGAGCAGAGTCTGGCCAACCTCGTAAAGAACCAAGAGAGCTTTGAGAGGATTATAGAGACCAAGTCCCATGACCTGGATGTTAAGGTCACTGAGGTGAAAACCACAGTTGAGAGTCTGAAGAAGGAAGTGGATGAACCTAAGTTGCATTCGAGCAGTGATGATGAAAACCCGGGCATGGGTCTTCCAACGACCACTCAGTTTTAGCCGATGCCCGGGTCAGCAGCAGTGCCAGTCGCCGACACTTGTATGATTGGTGATGAGTGCTTGATATATTTCATTCATATCATTTTGAGCACTACACCAAGATGTATGTGACATGGAAGAGTGACCCATGATCCTAATCGATTGTGCATTTGCATTCAGACGCAAATCTTAAATAATGCACAAATTTAGGGGGAGCTCTTGCTTATCACATACTTCTCAAAGCGACAATATCATTCATTGATTATACCCTTTATCGAAGCTTTGATCTATATGTTGTCATCAATTACCAAGAAGGGGGAGATTGAAAGTGCAACAACTAATCCCCAGGTGGTTTTGGTAATTAATAACAACATATATGTCATTGAACTAATGCCTATTCAAAGATAGATTTCAGGAAAGTTCAATCTTGGCATGGCAAGGAAAGGTGATTGTGGACCCCTGAAAATGCTAAGGACATGGATTGGCAAAAGCTTCAAGACTCTACATTTTTTGTTACGTGATCCAAGATTACATTGAGTCCATAGAAAAGCCAATACTATTAAAAGGGGATGAGGTTTTGATCATGACTCAATTTATCAAGTGCTTGAAGATATTGATCCAAAACCCTCAACCATTTTCTCCAAATCCTATCTGTCTAAACCCTAACTTCCAAACTCAGTCCCACTGAAACCTCCACATCCGGACCCACCGAGTTGATACTAGACTTGACAAGCCTGAGAAATTTTTGGAAGGCCTTGGACATGTAACCAGATTGAGAAAGATTTTTAATGAGTGAATTATTGAATTGCTCTGATGAGGATAAGTGTGTTTTAAGATACAATGGAGAAAGATTGGAGTCATCTCTCAATGAGTTGGGCAAATACAACCTTCCATATCTTCCTATTCATGGGAAAATGGGAAAATATTTGTTTAGGGATCCATTGCACCTTTCCAACCCTAGCCCAACCCTAGCCGCCCCTCCTCCTCACCCCCCCCCCCCCCTCTTCCCTTCCTCGCCGCCGCCTGAGGCAGCCACCGGGCAAGCCCGGGGCGCCAAGGATGGTGGCGGCGGGGCCTCGGTTGCCCTGCCTCTGCGTGGGGAACCCCGGATCTGGAGCGGCGGCTCCATTGGCAAGGCACGGCCGGCTAGCAGCCGTGCGGGCGGTGGATCTGGCGTCCCGGCCGCACGGGTTGCGGGATCCGGTGGTCGTCGGCGGCCGGCGGTGGCTTCTGCAGTGGCCGGTGCGCGCGATCTGGCGCCTCCCCTCCTCCCCTGTTCGGCGTGCGGGCCAGCCTGGTCGGGCCGCGCTTCCTTGGGTCGCCGGTTCTGTACAGGAGGCGCTGCTGGTGGCGGGGATCTAGTTCGGGCGAAATCCCTGGTCGGCCATGGCCGGCCGCGTCGACGGCGACGCCTGAGGGCACCGTTCCCCTCCTTGGAGGCGTCGGTATGGACTGATCCCCTCACTTCCCCTTCCCCTAGGTCTCTTGGGCGAAAGCCCTAACTTTGTTGGGCGGCAACGGCGCTCACGGCGCCGTTCCCTTCTTGAAGGCGCCGCTTTGGGAACCTTGGGGCTGGGTGGCGCTTGTGGGTGGTGGGCGACGGCGGTGGTGCGGCCCTATCCTAGCATGGATTTGCGTCTGTTGCTTGGAGATGGACTCGCGTAGGTGGAGGTCGTCGTTTGGCGTCATGGTGGCGTCGATGGCGGAGGCACCTGCCAAGGTTGGCACCTCAATCTGCTCTGAAGATGGACCAGTGGAAGATGGCGGCGACGACACATGTGAGTGCGTTGGACCGGTTTGTGCCCCAGACCCGGTATGTGGCTCGGTCGGGGCCTCCGGCTTTAGATGTTAGGCTTAGGTGAGAGGTCTGGGTATTTGGCCCAGCTTGCACCCCTTCATCATATGGATTGGAGTAGCGGCAGATGTTGCCAAGATGGCGGATTCAGGCATATTGTTGTACTACTTTGTAAGGTCCTCGAGAATAATCAATAAAATGGCCGCATGCATCTCCCAGATGCAGAGACCGGGGGTCATCCTCCTTTTCTAAAAAAATTGCACCTTTCCACGCCTCCAAGATCTTAAACTAGAAAATTATATGATGAAAAAAGTTCCCAAGGGAATGGCCACCCTAACCAACATCCTCAAATTACACATGAAAGTCAAACTACTTGATGGGGAAGGTCTGCATATTCTCATGGGTATGCCTTCTTTTGCCTTCTCTCTAGCTAAAAGTTTCAAAGTGAGCTGGCGTCCTGACTGTAAGTAGTAACGGATTCAAGCTGCTAGAGGTGTTCAACTATAGTATAAAATTTGCAGCAGGTGCGATGCCAGCACTCCGATGGCTCAACCTTTCCTGGAGTGCAACTCAAGTTTGGTTGACATATAGCGATGGTTCTGACATAGGCATCGAACATCTTGCAAGCCTTGTGTACCTCCGGGTCCAAACTTATTGTGATGATGCAACTCAGGAGGAGGTCTTGAAGATGAGATGTTTAAGAGTTACGAGGAGAGGGCAAAGGAGAGGGAAAGGCGTAGGGAAGCAGGTGAGTATGTGCCTGCCCTGGTTACTTCATTCCTTTGCACTGCATCATGTGATTATCTGTGGTCTGCCATTTACAACAAGTTTTTTTTGTTCCATTCTTAGACTTGTTCCTGATGTGCGCTGAGCCCAAAATCTATTTTCTTGTTCCATCCTTAGACTTGTTGTTTCCCTTGTGCAAGTGTTTTTTTTGTATCCGAATCATTTAAGCAATTTCATGGCATCCTCTAAGATAGTTGGAAAAGGTAAAATTTGTGTGCTTCAGCAAACAATTTAACTGAACCGGCTGTAGTTGCCTCGAGGTGCCAGGTTCAAATCTCTGAATTTCAGCAGCACCTTCGTCGACGGCTTCGGTGAGCTGTGTTGTCTGACAAACCTCGCTGTAGCATGACAATTGACAAACCTCCCATGTGAGCGCACGAACCTCGCTAGAAAGATATGCCCATCACATCGAGGCAGGCATTCACAAAGCGGGGGTAGTCTTCAAAAAAGTACAAAGCCACTGTTTTGACCCTTTGAGCTAACTTTAGCATGATTTGACCCTCTCCGGAATTTTTAGCACAATCTAACCCTTTTTATAAACATCCAGCCTTGTGGCGTTTCTGTTCCACTTAGAAACGCCAAAGTAGCCGGCGTTTCTGGCCTGCAATGCCATGAATTTTGCGGAAATCCAATTTGCACGTGCTCCTGCGGGCGGAAAATGATTTTTGAAATGTCAAAAAAATCTCAACAAATTTTTTATGTATTCATAGTCACATCCAAATGCATTCTGCAAAGTTTTAGACAAAAAGGTTAAACATTTTGGCCTTTGCAAATAGAACAAATTGAACACCAAATGTTACTCCAAAATTTATTTTTTTACCGACAAAACACTACTGCTCTGTTTCGCATGAAAAATGCATGCTTGCGACACTAACACGGACAGCCACAAAAAAATTCATAATTTTTTGAAAACATTTTACCACTTTTTTGAGGTACTGTTCATCTAGGAGCAAATGCTCCCGGGAGCCAAAATGCCTCCCCCTCTTATGGCATTTTCCAAAGATGAAACGTCATGGGTTGTGGCGTTTCTTAGTGCAACAGCAACACAAGTGACTTTGGCGTTGGAAAAAGGGTCAGATCATGCTAAAGTTTTAGCTCAAAGGATCAAAATAGTGATTTTGGCCTAGGTTTTCTTCTCCCCAGACTCCTCTCTGCCCCACCCTTTCTTCCAAGCCGCCACAGTTCACTCCCGTTGTCTTCTCCTCTATCCTCCCAGCGAGTAGGTCATGCCCCCCCCCCCCCCCCCCCCCCTTTCCTATTATTTTTGTGGTTCTGCGGTTTTTCAAGTGGTTTTTTTGTTTTTCCATAAACACATTAAATTATATTTTTTTCTGAAACTGAACATATTTCATAAAAACATGAATTTTTATGTGAATTGTTCCTAAAATTTGTGACCATTCAAAAAAAGTGAACATCTTTAGAAGTTTATGAACACTTTTGAAATTAGTGAGAATTTTCTCACAAAAAACATGAATGTTTTGTAATTCATGAATAAATTTAAAGAGTAATAGAAAATATTATCTTCGTCCCAAATTAACTGTCTTAGACAAATCTAAGATAATTAATTTGGGACGACGGAAGTAAATGATAGAAAGTAAAAAGGAAAACCCTAAATAAACCCATGGAAAAAGGTAAAAAGGAACAACACCTAAAGAAACACCAAAATCTCTCAAAAACCACCACGAGCGAATGAGCATAAAAGAAACAAATCCTCAAAAAATGGACACAATGAGAGTTATATAGGAAATACCGAAACTTGTATTTCCCATTCATTGTGGAGATACATTGCAAGCTCATGTGCCGAAGATTTTCTTGGTTTTCGGAAGGTTCTTTCGTTCTCTTTTTTTAGTTTGGTGTTTCTCTGCCCGTTTTAGGCCCCGTTCGGATCTCCTCCACGATCCAGCTTCCTGAGAAGCCAGCAAGAAGCCACCCGAACAGGACAGATTCGAGAATCCCGCTTCTGGAGAACGAGCGTCCCGCAGTGCAAATTTCTGGAGCAGCCGAAGCGCAGCTTCGCGTAAACGAGAAGGAGAAGTTGCTTTAAATTACGTTGGAATGCCCTTCCGAAGTGGCATTCACGAAACGTTTTCTTCTTCTCGTACAGTTTTCCTCTCGTGATGAGCCACCGAACTGGGCCTCGGGCTCGCTTCCTGGGTTGTCAGCCCATTCTGACCGAGAGGAGCTGCTTGGTGCTGCCGAACGCATCTTTCTTCCCTCGGAAGCTGGTGGCGGCTGGCTTCTCAAGAAGCTAGCTATTCCGTGAAGCTGGAGAAGATCCGAACGGGCCCTTAATGTTCTTCTGGGGGCATTTTTATATTTTCCTTTTTTTATTTTTATCACTTTTTATTTATTTTTATTTTCATATTTGTTAATTCATGGATATTTATTAAATTTGGTAAAAATTAAACATGATGATTTTTTTTTTATTTATGTTTTTTATGAGATTCAGTTTTTTAAAAATCATGAGCTTTTTAAAATTCACAATTTTTAATGCATTAACATTTTTTAAAGTTATATTTTTTTTGAAAGATACTTCCTTTTCAAAATTTCTTAATTTTTTAAAATCCTAGAATATTCGTGACCATTTTAAGTTTTCACGAGCATGTTTTTGTAAAATATTGTGAACATTTAAAGAGAATCTATGAACAATTTTCAGCTGGCGAGCAGGCGTTATTCGGGCAACTCGCCGCTTGAAGCATGAAATAGGAGCTCCTATTCCACGCCTTAAGCGCCAAGCAGGCGCTATAGCAGACAGCTAGGCCGCAGACAATTGTGCTTCGCTTGCTTGTTCGTTGGCTGGTTGGTTGGCTCGCTTGGCTACTTTGTTTGCTATTTCCTATGTCGTTGGCTCAGGGAAAAACCAATATCATTTTTCTGTTTGCCATGAAAAAGTTGGTGAAAGAAAAAAATTCATAGATTAAAAAATAATATTTACTGATTTTAAACATGTTTATCAATTTAAAAAGTGGTCAGACCTTTCCCCGGACCCTGCGTAAGCGGGAGCTATATGCACCGGGTTGCCTTTTTTTATGATTTGAAAAAAAAATCATCAATTAAAACAATGTTCACTAATCCAAAACTGTTCTAGAATTTCAAAAAATGTTCACGAATTTGAAAAAAGGAACATATATTTATTAAATATTCATAAAATTTAGAAATTGGTTATGAATTTTTAAAAACTTTGCACCAAAAATTCACAACTTTAAAACTATATTCACATATAAGAAAATAAATGTTAATGATTTAAAAATATTCACATATAAGAAAATATAGTTACATTTAATATGTCTTAACACAATTGGCGCCAAAAGCCCCCCCCCCCCCCCCCAACCCCCACGCACGCGAAAATAGCGCCATATATATAAGATATACAATAGCAGTTTCGCAGAATAGGATTCGTCAACCGCGCCGGGCACGGGATTTTGTGGTCTAGCCCAGGTGTTGGTGTCACAGATTATAGCCTTGTAATCCTCAGTCAGATATATAAATGCAGAGTGGTTCGTTCCGATTGGTGAAATATTTTGACAAGCTGAGTGATGCACGCAGGCTAGTTTGGAGGATGGTGAAATAGTTGCACAACTGAAGAAAAGCTGGTCTTGTTTTATCATCACTGACAAAAATATATAATCTGATTTTCACATTAACGAGCACTACTTGCTTATCCCATTCCTTGTGAGGCCGAAGACTCTGTTTCAACCGAACCTTTCTTTGCAGGAAGGAGGGAAACAAGTGCAATTAAACTGAAGATAAAAATGCTGTTATGTGAACCATTTCTGCTGAAGAGCGTTCTGCTTCTGCAATAGAGTCGGAGTAGCAGACATTCTATTTCTACTGCTACCTCTACCTGTGGGATGATACTGTTGGCCTCAGCTTGGCCATAACCTGAACAGTGTTTACCACAGTTTCAGAAATGAAATTTGGGGTGTGAGCACTAACTGTGGTTGCCACAATTATAAACTAAGATCAAACAGTTAACTAGTATTACTATAACCAAACGTTACCACAGTTTCAGCTGTCAACCAAGGTGCTCTTGAGATTCGGAGATCTGAACCAGCCATCTCGATGCAACTACAGACAGATCAGTTCAGTTGGTTGCCCAAGCATAAAAAATCTGAACCTCAGATCTGGAGGCAACTACAGCCGGTTCAGTTCAGTTTGTTGCCGAAGCATAAAACTCTTGCCTTTTCAAATAGCTCACAAGATTTAGAAAATAGCTTAGGTGAGCCAGATACATGCAAAAGAAACTTGCATAAGGGAGGCAAAATGTCCGAGAACAGAACAAGAAAAATAGGTCATGGGTTTGACGCGCATCAGGAAAACCCACTGTTTGTGCTCGTACTCGAATACAAACTATGGGACGAAAAACCTGATGCACCAAACTACCCTATTATTACACACACACAATGTAACAAAAGGTCCTAGCTAGTGCTTACTCATGATATAAGGTGTCAAGTATCAGTATTCTGGAGACAAGTTTCTCAGCCGTGGTAAATGGCAGCAGAGAAACAAACGTGTAGCTCAGATCACCTGGTCTTCTTGCTGCTGTGGATGAAAAAAGGGAACATCCGTAAATCACACGATGTAGTGCAATGGAATGAAAGAACCAGCGCGCCAAGATGTATACCTCTTGCGCATTCTCCTCCAACATGACAGATCGCCATACCCTCTCCATTTCCTCCTCGTCCTTGTACTTGTAAATCAAACCATGTAATCTATGGCGTTCGAGTCGAAGAATCTGACGGCTGAGATCCAATCTGACAGTTGAGATGCGAGTTGAACCCTCCAGGGCCTCCACCTCCTCCAGAGTTGCACCAGCACAAGTTTCGACCTAGAGGAAAAAAGGGGAAACATCCGTAAATCACACGATGTAGTGCAATGGAACGAAGAAACCAACGGGCCAAGATCGCCTTACCCTCTTCCTTTCCTCCTCGTCCTTGAATATAAGATGTTCATCTTTTCTATGGAGATGGAACTGAAGAGTCTGACGGTTGGGATGCAAGGTGACTGCTTTTTCAACGCGACACTCCAGGGCCTCCACCTCCTCCAGGGTTGCACTAGTACAATCAGTTTCGACCTGGAGTTGCGCAAGGCTTGAAAGATGCTGGATGCCCATGCCAGCACCATCACTAGACCTCAACATAAAAAACAGTGCGTCCCAGGAAAGATGGAGTCGTCGGAGTGCTGACATAGCACCTGCTGCAAATTCTATCCCCAGTTGTTCGGATGATATGTGGCAGTGGAACACCTCTAGGAGCTTGAATCCGTTACTACTAACAGTCAGGGGGCTCATGGCGATGAATCCCACCCTTAGCCGGAGATAGGCCAGAGAAGGCATACCCATGAGAATGTGGAGACCTTCCTCATCAAATACTTTGACTGCTATCTCCAATTTCAGGATGTTGGTTAGCGAGGCCATTCCCTTGGGAACCCTTTCCATGTCACCCACTAGTTTAAGATGTTGGAGGTGCGGAAAGGTGCAGCATGGATCCCTGAATACAATATTCCCCATATATCCGTTAGTATGAAGATACTGAAGGCTATATTTACCCAACTTATTTAGAGATGACCCCAGTCTTTCTCTATAGCATTCAAAATCCCCAAACCACCTCATCCCTAACGAACTCATCGAGATCTTTCTCAATTTTGTTAGATGTCCAAGCTCTTCCAAAAATTTCTCAGGGTTGTCAACTTCACATATATCTGACACTTCCTCCAGTGCTCGCAGGCTCCGAAACATATCAGCAGAAAACACAAAGTCATGGTTGTCAATGAATGGGCGCACCAGTTTCTGTAGCCGGGCTATTGTTGATGGCAGTTTAAAAGGAGAAAAATGATAGCCCCGCAAATCCAAAGTCTCTAAGTTCTGTAGCTTTCCAATATCTGCAGGAAGCTCTGTGATTCCTATTCCAAATCCGCATATCCTCAAATACCTCAGTTGGTAGAAACTTCCTATATTTCTTATATGCTTGTTTTCCCACGACCAATAATCCCTGGATATATCAAATACACGCAAGGACAGGAAGTCCACAAGTGGTGGCATCTCCTTTGTTTCTTGAAACACATTCAATGAGCGAATATGTAACTTGCTTCTTGTGATGGCATGGATTGCCCCTTTCTGTTCAAGCCCACTAGATTGCAGGGAGAGTCGACGGATCTTGGTTGGCAACGAATTGCAGACACCATTTAAAACAGTGGCAAAATTCTCTTCATCTGACAGAGAAATTATAAGGTCAAGCACCATATCATGAACCTGACAATATGTTTCTTCAAAACTGTGAACATCAACTATCTGGATCATGCTTCTATTGACAAGTTCATTAAAACAACTCTCTGCTTCTTGATACAAATTTCCCTGTTTTGTAGCAATAAACCCTTCGGCTATCCATTTCCATTTCAGTTCTTCACACGAGATTTCCGCGTCCTCTGGATACATACATAAGTACAACAAACAAGTCTTCAAGTGGTGTGGGAGATCCCAATAACTAAGTAACAATATATGTGCCATACCCTTTCCGCCATCATCACTGTCATATGAAAGACCAGCACCAATTGAATCTTGGATTCTCTCCCATTCATCTGCGTTTTGAGGTTTATTGGCTAGCAAACTCGCAATGGTAATTATAGCCAACGGCATACCACCACATTTTTTTAAGATCCTAGGTGAAACCTTTTCTAGTTGAGGAGGGCATGAGCTTTCTGAGTCAAAAATTCTCTTAAAGAACAATCTTCGGGAATCAACATCATTCAAAGGTAGCATTTGATAGAGCCGACCACATGAGTTAGAACAACATGACTTGGCTACATTGGCAATGCGTGCCGTAGCAATAATTCTGCTACCATTATAATTGTCAGGAAAAGCTGCCTTGAAAAATTCCCAGTCTTGTACTTTCCATACATCATCAATAACAAGGAAGTACCTACATGCAATGTTACACTATTAATTAAGCTCACTACACATACATTTATTTTTTCAAAAAGATAACTGGTTGTGTCTGAAAAAATTAACATATCATCAAATGCTAATTAATCCCATGTATGGATGAAGAAACTATACCTCTTTCCCGTCAAGATCCGCTGGATCTGACGGATTAGTTGGTCTTTTTCCCACCTCTCCGACTGGCACTTACTAAATGCAGCTTCATCGATTTGAGACAAGACATCTTTCAAGAGCTTCTCGAGATCAGGGGTGCGCGACACCGACACCGAAGCTCGACATTGGTAGTTTCCTCCAATCTTGCGATAGGTCTCCATGGCGAGGGTGGTCTTTCCCAGCCCCCCACCTCCAACAATAGCCACCACCTTCAGCTCCTCGCTCTCCTCCGTCAACCAAGAGATAACCTGGTCCCTGCGGCCGTCAATGGCCACCAAGCCCTTGGCCACCAGGTGGAACGCGGCGAGCCGGGGATCTATCGCCACCGGGGTCGCTGGGACGTAGTTGTCGAGATTCAACCTCTGCCGCCGTTCGCCCTCCTCGGCGACGCGGGCCTTGAGCTCCTTGATCTGGGTCCCGATGCCATGGCGCGCGAACAGCGTCTTGAGCCGGCGCGCGGCCTTCTTGGGGAAGCTACGCTTGGCGTCGCCGTCGCCGTCGCCGATGCGGAGCATGAAGCGGTCGATGCACTCTTCCATGTCGTAGCTGAGGTCGCGCATGCTGCCCTTCCAGTCCTTGGCCACCTCGTCGAGCCCCTCCATGTCCGCCAGCACGTTGACCAGGATCTGCATCCGGCGGAGCTCGCGCTCGAGGAACTGGATGTCCTTGCGCACCCGCTTGAGCATCTTGTACTCATCGCCCAGCAAGGTGCCGAGCTTGCCGATGACGGAGCCCAGCGCCCCCGTCCCGACGCCCACGCCCACCATCACCTCCTTTCCCCCCTGCGGAAGAAGATGAAGCTGCTACACGACCGCCGGTGTTCGATGGAGAAGCAGAGTAATGGTGGCAAGGAGAGCGAGGCGCTGGTGGCTGGTGAGGCAATAATGGAGTAGCGAACGTGGTGTGTTACTGCTGCACTGCTGCTAACCTGCTACAGAGGAGACTTGACCTCTGCTTTGCACTGTACGCGCGTGAAACGGCAGTGCATCCGTTATTGCTACGAAGCTCCGCGGAGGCCCATCGTTTGAGGCTGCCAAGTAGGTCCCATCGGATCAGAGCAATAAAAGAGCATTTTATCGTGAAGAAAACCTTTTATTAGACTATTATATCAATAAAAGAGTTCATTCCCCTTTTTATCTCCTCTTTTGATATTTGTGACACAATTTCCATTCAAACACTTTTTGCCCCCAAGTTTAAATTACGTGAATCATTTCCCCCCTCGTGTGTGCAAATGGTATGTGCATCTTGTGATGCATGTTGTATACTCCTTTTTTTTATTTTTTATTTTTGCAATAACGGAGTGCATCTTAGCGAAGCCGGTGGAGTGAGCAAGGGCATCTCCTACGCGGACCTGCAAACCACTCGCATCCGTCCGGACCGCGGAAACCATTCAACGCGGGCCTGTATCGGTATGCGACGTGGTCTGGACATGATTTCTCCTGCAAATTGAAGACAAAAGTGGAGGAGATATGCCGTAGTCCGGACACCCGAAACGTAGGACTCCGACACCCTGTCCCACCCAATCCCCCTTCTGGTCCCATTTCCTTCCACTCAGCGCCTTCTCCCTCTTACTTTGCATCCGCACCCTCCACCTCCGCCGCCGCCGTTCTACGTCTCCGGCCGCCACAGAGGTATTGCCGGACGTCCGCAACCAACACCAACACGCCCGCTCGCCTTTTACGACGAAGTTGTCCACCATGGAACCGTTTGTACCCTGGTACACTCCGCCCCCTCTCGACGACCTCCATGGCATACACCATGCCCGGCAGGTGTTCGGTCAAATGCCATTGAGCTTATTTTTAAATGCTATGTCATTTTTTAGAGTACGAAGGATGGTGAGCTAGTCGACCATGGAAGATGCGTTGTTGTGCGATGCGTGGTTGGCCGTATCCGCGGATTTCGTAGGCAGGAGCAGAGGGCCGGCCTTCTGGGAGCAAGTGCATGAAAAGTTTCATGCACGAAAGCACATTGTGCCCTACGACATGTAAATCATTGAACCACGCAACGTGAGGTCGTTGTCGTATCGTTGGCACGCTATGCAGATCAGCGTCACCAAGTTTTGCGACGTGGTTCGTCAGCTCGAGCCAAGGTGACCATTGGACGCGGTAGAGAACGACATCGTAAGTTTTGTTTCCTCTTGCTCAACTTGTTGATTGAGTCATTCACTCAATGTTGGTCTACACATTATATGTAGCCCGAATGCCATTTACGTGCACACACTGCTAGATGAAGCTGAAGGGAGGGTATATGTGGGACGACATGATCTGTTCATGAATAGCTTGTTGGACATCCGGGATCTAGTCGAATTTGAGGCATTGTTGTACTATACTTAATTTGCATGCTGTGTTTTGATGATTTGTGCTGTTTTCTATCCAAACTTTGATGAATATCGCTTGGTTTGCATAAAATTTGTCCAGTTGGTTCTAATGTGGGTTGACATGTATACGGCTACGGTTTGATGGTTGCCTCCGGCATCCATGTCCGTGGACCAGTCCCCTTTATTCACATACGGATGCGAGAATTTTTTTGCGAGTTGCCATTGAAGATGCCGTAAGGCCGGCGGATTGAGTAATGGTGATGAGCAGAGCGAGCCGCCGGTCAGGCAATAATGGAGGAGCGTGGTGTGTTCACTGCTTGCTCCTACCAAGCTTGATGAGCGTGTGAACGGACGTTGCCCTCCGTTGTTGCAAGGATGCCCGTCGCCGGATTCTGCAGGTCCGACTGACTCAAGCCAAGCAAACCAAGGTCCCAACCTTCATACGCTCCCACGTTTAAAAAAACAAATTTAGATGCGTAAAAAATTGTTGGTTTTTTTTTTATTTTCTCAAGATATGTATAGAAATTGGGAACATTCAAACTTGAGTTTTTGAATGTTGGAGCATGGGATCAATATTTTGCGGTCAACCGTGTGGGAGTTGTTGAGCGGCCATTTCCGACGACACCCATCGTCTACCCTACCCGACATCATCTTCATATCCGGCACTCCACTGTCATTGTCGGCTTCGATTGTGGACAAGCCACCATCCTTCACTAGTATAACTGCTTTCTTCCGTGCCACATGTGGTTGATGTCATTCCATCGCCGCCCAGCCCCTGTAGTGAGCGCCTCCATCGCCGGTCCACCGCTATCCTAGACCACACGTGGGTTGCTTGAGAGAGTACTTTCATCCTACGCCTCCCATAAATTGATAAATCTTAGGCATCCACTTAAGTAATACTAATGTTGTTAACATACAACCCTTTGCGCTTGGAGCTCTAGCATGTGTATACAAGACTAGAGAAATGTGTAGCAGACATCATCTACCAAATTATGTATTGCCTTTGTACTTGCGCTTGAAAGGGAATCTCATGGTTGGTAATTAAAGCAAAATGACAGTAGCAAATACTTGTTTCATATATTGTTGTAATGTATGTGATGAATGTGTTGTGTACTAAGGTCTCAACTTTGATAAATAATTTGTTTTACAAGATCGATCTTGATCCTAGAGTGACAAACTGTTGGCCACCTGTCAGTTTCGAAGAACGCGACACAGTTATGCGGGGCTTCACACAACCTATATACTAGTTTTTTGGGGTTTATGGTATGTGTATAACAAACTTCATGTCGAAAGAAACAACAAAGCAAGCAAGGGAAGCTTGTGATGGTATCACACGATGGTGCAAGCGCTCGGGTTCTCATCGCTGAATTCATCTATCGCCGACAACTGCGCGGGAGGGTAGCGATACACCTGCATCGAAGAGTAGGGGTACACCTGCGCCGGAGGATAGGGGTTCACATAGTCAATGTAGTACCCAATGGGAGGCCAGGAGTCATACTTCTTGAGTTCGCTGACACCACCGTCGACATGGGTTTTGTTCTCATCCTCATCTGGCTCTTCCCCCTTCGATGTTTTCTCCGCCTCAACGATGGCGACCATCCTCCTTGTCTTCTTCTGGACGTTTTCAACAAGCATAGCTGGATCCATAACGCCTTTTACGATCACCTGGTCATTTGGGAGATCCGTCTCGACGGAGTCGACGCCTTCTATCTCGCTTATTTGCTTCTCTAGAAACCGTGTGCATGTGCAACAGTGCATTTGCACCTTTAGGATGACCGTGATTGCTGTCGATGGCTGCAAATTTTAATTCGGTCATGCCAACATATTTTGTTTTGGATCATCTGACTCAGCAATTTACTACGTCATAACAAAGTTACCTCTTCTTTCTTCTCCTCCTCCGTAGGTGGCGGCGGAGTATGCTCTTTCTTCTCCTTCTCTGGGGGTAGTGGATGAAGAGGGGAGATCAACTCAACCCTTCTCTTTGTTTTTCTTTGAACTCTCTCGCGGACTTTGGTGGGATCCGCGGTCCTGCTCTTCACCACCACTGTCTTTGATTGGCTATTGGCCGTCACGTTCTCAACTCCTGTTTGCAAATATCGATGTCACTGGATGTTATATGTCTCTCTAAACAAATATTGGATTGCAAGCACGCGTATGAGAAATTGCAAACCTTCAAATCTGAGGAGGGATTTCTCAACCTTCTTCACACAACCTTGACAGTCCATGTCTACCTTAAGCACAATATCTTGAGGCTCCTCCCGCTTGTGCTCCTCCACGGCCTTCTCCTTCTCAGGCTCCTTTTGTTCCTTTGGGGCCAACAAAGAGGAAACATTGCTAGTTAGCACGATAGAGATGAAATCAGGAAACGAAATGCTACCGCAACCATTGTACACATTTTCAGTTTAAGCGTACATTTTCAAATAAATGCTGGTGTTCATATTGCTCAAATTCTACTTTTTTTAGATTAACAAGTATCTTTTTGCCCTAAACAAATATCTATTTTTGCGGTAGCTTGGGAAAAGTTTTGATTTATAGTGGAGACAAATTAAATCATGAAACAAAATGCTAAAAGTACTATATAAAATGCTCAGTTCAATTATAAATTTTCAGATTAATGTCAGAGTTTAACATCACTCATATCTTCCTTTTTAGTTAAAAAAATACTATACTTCCCCCATTCCTTGGCTGAAGACTCTGTTTTTAACCGACCACGCAGGAAGGAGGGAAAGGCTTGCGTCTATTCTGTGCTTCGACACCTTCTACCTCTCTCCTTTGGTTTCGTCGCTCCTGGGTTTACACCGACACAGCCATTGGCGGTTTATATAGGCGGCCAAAGCAGAATCTACCGTTCTCAAGTTGTCTGTAGCCATGGATGAGAATTTGCATCATGTCAGCTTTCGGAATCCACATCTCAATAGGACATTATTTCTTCCTTTTCCAAAAGGCAAGAAAAAGTGACGGCAACATATTCTGTTATTCCTGTGGTGCACAGTAACTAATGCTTAAAAAAATCTGGCACCTCTCCGTCATACTTTGCCTGTGCTCGTCTTTCATGTGCATGTATTTCTAGATTCCCTCCAGAAAGTAATATATTTCTGGATTTCCTGCAGAAAGCAAAGATTCTGGGTCGCAAGGGTCATTGTCGCACAACCGGCCGACTTCACACTGATGTGCATATACCAAAGAAAAGAGTCCTTTCGTGGGGACGCGACTTTTGTGCTCACGAGTACGCGTGCACCCTATATGCGCCAAATGATTTAGAAATTTAGAAAAAATTCAAAAAAATTGAATCTTATTTGGAATCAAATATGATCAACCATTGTACTCAGGTAAAAAATCTGGTTAAAGAATGATTCCCATAGACTTCAGGGTAAAACAAAAAACAAAACTATGACGACAATATAGCGTAAATAGTACTTGTATATGGTGTTTTTTTGGCGAACCTTTGACCCAAGATGAAATGAAATGACTTCTCTGGCGAATCTTTTTATACGAGTGCAATGCTTGACCATGTTTGATTCCAATAAAGATTCGGATTTTTTGACCTTTTTTAAATTACTATTTTTTATATATATGGTGTGCATGTAGGTAGGAGCACCAATGTATTTCTCCCTTTCGTGGTCATTTTAATGGTAGACAGCAAATACGTCAGTGTCCTTAGGGCATGAACTATGGAGGCATCATGTTGGTGATGCCTAATGCTCCACCTAGATGAAGCAACTAGGTCTCCTCCTTTCTCTTTCTAATTTCTTTTCATCACCCATGGCCAGTCACCCACTCTCATCTTCATGCATTTTCATCATCTTCAACTGATTTACTCTCCCTTTTCTTTCTCTCTCTTCCCTTTCCCCTTTTCTTCATCTTTTGCCATTAAGAAGTGGTTCCTCTGCAGGAAGCGGGTTCCCTCTAAAAGCAGCCGATTAAGCTCATTTGGACCACTTTGGCTGATGTGGCAGGCCGGGGCAGCTGTCCAGCATGGAGCATTGGCCATGCCCTTATGTGTTTGTTGTTTAATTCTTATCTCTATATTCTAATTGACCGGCTAACTAAAAGCGGGAGCTCTTATATATCTCAGCCTTGCGCTGTCCTCTCTTTGCCTTTGTTACCGAGATGGCGCCCTTGCGGGCCTGAATGTTGGCCTATGATGGGAACTAGCATAGTTGCCGACAAATTCAAACCATGCACTAGAACACCATATCGCCTGGATAGTTGTCATACATCAATTCAAAACCAATGTTTTGTAGTGTTTCTCAAACATGTTATATGTCTAAGCATGGAGGTGCAACTCAACTTTCATTTTAACATGTATGCTTGTTTTAGTATATTAATTCGATACTAAAGCTATGAAAGTTTATCCTGCAATTTGTCTTGTTAGATTGCACAATTTTCGGTTGAAGCTCCATCTTTATTCGAATCATGTGCTCTGGACCTTGTGCGCGCCTTTGAAATAACAACCAATAGGTTTTGGTGCATTTTTTGAAATATGGTGAAAAATTCAAATTCATGGACATTCTTTCAAATTTGGGAACATTTAAAAATTGATGACCAGTTTCTGAAATTCGGAATTAATTTTGAAATCCAGGAACATTTTCTAAATTCACAAAATAGTTAATACAAATTTATTAAAAAATAAAAAAAATCCGCAAATATTTTTTGATCCATGAAATTGTTTCCAAAATTTTATGAAAAATAGAAAAGAAAGAAAAACAATGAAATAAAACAAGGCGCTGCACTGCCGCACATGGGCCGGCCCAAAGCATGCGGGGGTGCGCGATTGGTCTATTCCCACCGCACCGGGCGCCGCAACTAGAGTGCTTTGGTTTGCCGGAAAATCTTATCAGCCGCATTTTGCAACATATTGTCGACCGATCGCACACCCCTATCGATAGAATGGGTCGGCCCATCTGAGCTTGCGAGAGCACCACCTGAAGGTTCCTGACAGGTGCGAGAATATCTGGTGCTCCCTTGCAAGCTCGGTCATTGGATCATCCAATGGACATCTGAGGTGTTCCAAATGTTTTGCAAAAAGCCCCTCCAAGAGTATCTTAATGACGTGCAGGTACAAAGGCTTCTCATATGTCTGTTGGATGAAGATCCAACGACCGAGCTCGCATGGGAGCACCTGAGGTCAGGTGCTCCTGGATCACCAGATATTCTTCCCTGACAAGTATTGGCAAGCATGTGGAAGGTTTCTCCCCACAAAAAAATTAGAAGGTTCCTAAACCTTCTTTTCTCCATTTTGTTCTTGTCGTCTTTGTTTTGGTTTTTATGTTTCTTTTTTTTTTGTTTATCTGTTTCTTTTTTCTTTTTATTTTTTTCATTTATCTTTTACTTTTTCATGTTTACTTTTATTTATATTTAGAAAATTTCGAATATTGTTCAGATATTTCAAAAGTTTCTCTTTTCAAAATTTGTTCACAAATTCAAAAAACTATGAGTTTATGGAATGTACAGATTTTTCAAAAATGTTTCTGTTTTTAAAATTTGTTCACAAATTGAAAATATTCAGAAATGTCAAAAAATGTTTCTGTTTTTTCAAATTTGTTCATAAATTCGATTTTTTCAGGAATTTTAAAAAAACACGGTTTTAAAATTTGGTCACAAGTTCCAGAATATGTTCGCATTTGAGAAAATGTTCAAGAATTTTGACAAATATTCATGATTTCAAATATTTGTTCGGAGATGCATGAAATTTTCCAATTTTCGAATTTTTGTTCACAAATTCAAAAATGTTCATGGTTTCACATTTTTGTTAAGAATTTCATGAAATGTTCGATTTTTAAATATTTTTCCTAAATTCAAAAAATGCTCGCTGTTTCAAAATTGGTTCACAACTTCAAAAATGGTTGATGTTTTAAAAAACATTTTCTGATTTTTCAAAAAAGAATCACATATTCAAAAAAAATTCTCGTTTCTACTTTTTTTTCATAAATTCAAAAAATGTTTAAGTTCCAGAAAAAACTGTACATTTTTTTTAAATAAGGCTTCACTACGGTAACTAATTCTCATTTGCTACAGCAACTTATTCTGGTTCGTATCAGGATAGCAATCCGGTTCTACGGCTACAAGTACGCGATCGCAAGCGTTTGGTTACCGGTTTGAATCCTCGCACCGTGCCCACCTTGCTTTTTTGCTATCTTCTTCGTCCGGCGGTTATCAATGGGCCACCCCAGGAGACGTGCCGCCGCCAATTTAACGCAAAGAGCGTCAAATAGGGGCTTCTTTGTTTGCAACATCACCAGTAACATAAATATTGTATAGACCTAATCACTGAAAATGTGCCAAGTAAATTGACAATCATTATCTGTATTTTTCAGTTGGGCCTTGACTACAGGCCTCAACTGCAGTTTGGCCCAAAATACTAAGAACCTTACTAACAAACCACCTCATTTGTCTAAAAAAACACTGCATTCCCTTCATTCCCTAAAAAAAAACCTGCACATTCGACTTGCCCCACAATTGTCTTGAAAAAACTCGCGCCACAAATTTTTTTCAACACACAATTTTGCAACATTTGCTACTGGCTGGCTGACCTCTACTGCCTCCAAAGAAGAGTTCCCACCCGACTTGCACCATCTTTGGCAGGTTACTAGCATTAAGAGATAACGGAACAGAAGTTCTCTTGATAACAGAACAGAAGCTCAAAGCAAAGTAAACACAAGGTTTCTAGCAAGCTAAACTAGCCACCGCCTAACGCTAACAGCGCTAAAACATATAGGTTTTCTGAAAATAACAGGCAGCAAAAAGACCAACTTTGTCAGTTTCCACTATTAAGAGACGTAAAGATAACAGGATGGAAGTTCTCTTGACAACAAGAGAGAGGTTCAAAGCATCCAGTGCAAAAGTAAACACAAGGTCTCTAGCAAACTAGGCACCGCCTAACGTTAACAACGCTAAAATCATACAGGTTTATGAAAATAACAGTCATAAAAACTACCAACAGTTTAGCAGGTTTCCACTATTAAGAGATAACAGGACATAAGCTATCTTGACAACACGACAGAAGTTCAAAGCATCCAGTGCAGAAGCAAACAGAAGGTCAAGAAAACTAGGGGCCGTCTAGCGCTAACACAACTAAGAACATACAAGTTTCTGAAAATAACAGGCAGCAAAAGCTAATTACAGCAGCACTCACTGAGGGCTGCACCACCCGTCATCCGGACAGGGCAAAAGGCTATAGTAGATCCAATATACACCAGCGCTATCAACAAAGACGATAGGACAACGTTCGACTGTTCTTATCAAACAACCAAGACAAAAAACCTGACTTCTGCCTGGCATTCCTTTTCTCCTAGCACGGCGATCTTGGGACACGGTCCACACGCTCCGAGACATCCCTCCACAAGTTTGAACATAACAGTGTCACGTGTGTAACGTAAGATTAGTTTGTATGATGAGGACACAAGTGCGTGCAATGGATTAACCGGAGGGCGTTGATGATGATCGGATTCCCCGGATCAAGCTCCAATGCCTTGCTAAACGCGGCACAAGCACTGACGTAATCCTAACACAAACATGACCGAATCAGATGCCATCAAGCTCCAATGTATTAAATGAGGCCGATGATCACCTCCAGCAAGCGGAAGGCCATTCCCTGACGGTAGTATCCTTTCTCCCAGTCAGGCCAGACCCTGGTGCAGGCCTGGGCGTCCGAAAGAGCCTCGTCGCCGTCACCAAGGTGCAGCCAACAGATGCTCCTGTTTGAATATAAGGTGGCATCCGCATCGTCGAGCTTCAGTGCCTAAATGTTTGTTTTCTAATGTCAGGATTTCAGAAATGTAGATCTGAACCATGTGAATTGAATTGGGGATATGCCTTGACAATTTCATAGTGTTTTTGCTGCCACTAGGACAAAAACAAAACATTTACATCCCAACATGTGCATACAAGAACAATTAATGAAAAAATAGAGGTTACCATGCTGTACAGAAGAATCGCGGCATCGTAGTCCTTGAATTCGAAGGCCTTGTTCCCTTGTAGTTTTAATTCATCTTTCCTCTTACATTCCAGTTTGATCATCTAAACACAACATAAAAAACTATCAACCTAAATAATCAAGATGATGACCTGGTAAGTGATTTCCTTCATCATCTAAAGACAACATAAAAACTAGTTTTAAGGAAATCACTTACCAGGTAAACATGGAGATTCCAAAAAAAGAAAAAAGATAAACAAGAGTAAGGGCTCATGAGAAGTTAATTAGTACTAGTATCTACTATATAACAAACAGTAATATGGCATTACCCGCTCCCTGTAAGAAGCAGATTGTAACACCCCTGTGTAATAGCCACTGTGATCCTCTGCTAAATATGCCAAGTCATCTTCATTTGCAGTGCCTAGTCATAGTGGTTATTCAAAACAATTCAAATACTTCTATGAAATCAACTCAAATTCAAAAGTGCAAAATAAATTTGCTCAAACACTATTCGAAAAATGTTCATTAAATAGCAAATAATACAGACGCAATTCTAAAATTAAAATCAACATTTACAAAATAAGTTTAGTGACTCAAACAGTAAGAAACAGCACCAAGATAGCAAAGATTGATCCAATTTATTTAATATAAACTTTATATGAAAACCAGCTGCCTTCAAACTATTTTCTAACAGTGGTAAATAATGCACTGCAATTAACTCAGCAAGTCTCATATTTTGCAAAAGTCAATTGGAATAAAAAGAATAAAGAAAACAGAAAAGAAAATGCAAAAAAAATAAAAATCCTAGCCGCTACTGTTAGCTGGGCCTAAGTGCACAGTGGCACGGCCCAGCCCACGTCATCTCCCTCCTCCCCGTGTCGGCCGCGCCATGGCCGCGCGCGCGCGCGCCAGCCGGACGGCGACACGGCGTCGGCCTCGACGCCCACCGACGCTCTAGGAAGATAAGGCCGAGGCCAGTGCCTCCCCACTGGTCCTCCTCGTCATTCTCCCCCTCTCCCTGCTCGCTCCGTCGCCTCCCCTCCTCCTCAGATCCAACGCCCGAGCGCCGCCGCCGCCGCGTTTTCGTCGTTGCCGCGGCCACCGCCATCGCCTCGAACCACCGTGATGCCATAGAGGTTCGCCGTCGTCTACCTCGTCGACCGGTGGCCCCAGCCGGAGCGAGGAGGCCCTGCAGCGGCCGCTCGACCCCGCCTCTTCTTCTCGGTCTCCGGCGCTCGCCGTCGTCACCGTCCACCGCTGCTGCTCCTAAGCTCACACGGGTCTTACTTGACCGCACGGTGAGCCTCCCCCTTCCATCCTTTCCCTCCTCGCGCTTTGTTTCTGCCGTAGCTAACTCGTCCGCGTGCCGAGCTCCGCCATCCGCCATTGTCCCCATTGCACTTGCATCCGAGCTCCTCTGCTCGAGCTAGTAGCTCCGACGAGTTCTTGGAGCGCCGTAGGACCCGCCTAGTCGTTTCGTTTGCCCGCAATCGCCTCCCAACGTCGAACCCGCGTTTGCCCGATCTCCGGCGTCCGCTCCGCCGCACGCCACCATCGTCTCCGTAGAGCATTTCCGAGCAGCTCCGGCGAACTTTCGCCGCGCATTTGGCCACCGGCGTTGTTCCGGCGCCGTCGCCGACGTGGACAAGTGGGGCCCGCCCATTGAGAGGCTGCCAGTGGGCCCCAGCACCTCTGTTGACCACATTGACTCTGCTCAACGTGGTTACTGTTCACCCACGGTGTATGACATGTGGGCCCCCTCTGGATATTAGGCTAATTACACGTTTTAATAAATAAAATTGGTTAATTAACCCATCCACTCACTGACATATGGGGCCCACACCCTAATTAGTTATGTTTAGTCTTAATTAAACTCTGTTAAACTAACATAGGCTGACATGTGGGTCCCACTGGACCCACAGGTTAGGTTTGACCCTGGTCAGCCGACCTGTTGACTGCTGACGTCACTCCTACGCAATGCTGACATCATATATCCTTTTCTGTTAATAAGAATAATTTCAGAAATGTTTAAATCTTTGAAAATTCATAACTTTTAAACCGTAGCTCAGATTAAAAAACTTAAAACATGAAAGTTGATCAAAACGACGAGACGAATCTGATCGTGTCGTCTGATTCCATGTCGGAACCCCCTACGTAGGAGAACTCGTAACTTTGAGCCTGATTCCGGTTAATAAATCCCACTTTAATCCTAAAATAACTAAAATGACCTAGATGCATCTTTAGGCAACCCTGCACTACATCCTAGGCATAGCATGCTCTGTGTTGCATTACTGTGTATTTATTTGTTTCCTCCCCCTCTTCTCTCTCGTTAGACCCCGACACCGACGTCGTCCCAGAGACCGACGCAGTTCAGGAGCCCGACGACACCGTTGACGACCTTGCCTTTACCGCAGAGCAACCAGGCAAGCCCCCCCCCTTTTGAGCATTCCGATATCGCCTATTCTCTTCTCTCTTATGCTTGCATTAGAAGTTACTACTGTTACTGTTATCCTATTTCTACTGCATAGCCTGTTTATTGTAACCTGCTCTTGTTACCTTCCTGCTTATCCTAAACTGCTTAGATAGGCTGGGTAGAGACCCATCGGAGACCCCCACTTTATCCCTACTGCCCCGCTGGATTATCAGAAGACCCGATCAACGGGATTGAAGACCAGGCCCCGGCACCACACATCACTTTCCCCCCCTAGTTGCTCGACACTACTGAGTTACCATCGAGTGCCGAGGGTGATACCACGTCAGCACTTCTGATGACGACCTTGTAGGTTAGTTCATCGGTAATGGTCATCGATGGTTATTCCTCCTTCTCCATTCCCAATAACGACACTGTCGTGCAACTCTTCAAGAGTGGACCTCGAGGGTGATTCCTCCTTCGTTCACCTTGACGATAACATCAGGTGGAATTCTACCGAGGGTGATTCCTCAGGGTTCCCCTTGGTGTTAGACACACGGTTACTATTGTTACTATGACTTTACACTGAACCATGTTACTAAAGACGGGTCGGCCCTGAGGGGTACCCGCGCGAGCTTAATTGCGAGTGATGTGGAGACAGGTGGACCTGGATGGTGCCCGAGAGTTGAACACGAGGCGTGGCCGGGCATTCTTAGCCCCTGCCGCAAGTCCTCGAGACGGGGCGACGGGGTCACATCGATCGTGAGTCTCTGCTTGTTACCGCGCGCTCCTAATCCACTAACGGTTTGGATATTTGATCCGAGGGGCCTCTGGCCTGATAGCACTAACCATCACGTGTGCATAGTATGGGCGTTCTGCATCGTATACATCAGCCGAAGCTTAATGGACGTCAGCGACTGAGCGGCGCGAGCCGAGTTGGACTGGTTACGCAACCGCGCTTGTATTAAGGGGTTGCCAGGTCTGCTCTCGATGGCCCCGTAACGTGCAGGAGTTCCCGGGGCGAAGGCCCAAGACCCCTGGGGGCATAGGTTTAGTCCGGCGTGCTGACCTCTCTGTTAAGCCTAGGTCGGGTTGCGGCGTATCGTTTGGCCGAGGCCGGGCATGACCCAGTAAAGTGTGTCCGGCCGGAGTTAAGCGAGCGTGGTGGGTAAGTTGGTGCACCCCTGCAGGGAAGAACTAATCTATCGATAGCCTGTCCTACGGTAACGGACACTCGGAGTTGTATCCTGATCGGTACAACTAGAACTTGAGATGATAACTGGATTGTATGGCTCTGGGATTGCTTTCTCGCGGGGAGTCGAGAAAGGATCTCTGGACAAGGTTGATAACACTACTACTACTTTATATTATGCTAATCTCCACTCTTCTAATGCTGCAAGACTGCTGAAGATGCTAGTCTTTGATAGGACTAGGCTTTCCCCTCTAATCTGGCATTTCTGCAGCCCAGTCCACATATACAGCCTCCCTTTGATAATGTTGCATATGTAGTGTAGATCCTTACTTGATGAGTACTTCGGATGAGTACTCACGTTTGATTTGCTTTCTTTTTCTCCCCATATCCCAATTTGTGCATCCAGATGACGGAGCCCCTGAGACCGTTGTTCCCGACGACGGCTACTACTACTATCCTCCCGGCGAGTACCACTACGAGGAGCCGACCAACGACCAGGAGTAGGTTCGGAGGGTCCTAGGCAGGAGGCCTACGCCTTTCGATCGTAGTGTTTTATTTTGCCCCGTCTTTCTAAAGGCTTATCTCTATTTCTGTAATATATCTGTACTCAGATATCTGATGCTTCCGCGGACGCTTGTATGCCATCGAGCTATGTATTCGAGCCCTCGAGGCCCTGGCTTGTAATATAAAGCTTGTATGACTTTATTTATGTTTTAGAGTTGTGTTGTGATATCTTCAAGTGAGTCCTTAGGCTTGATCATGTGCATTTGCGTGTATGATTAGTGCATGATTAAGCCGGGGTCATCACAGTTTGGTATCAGAGCCGACTGCCTGTAGGATCCCCCTTTCCAATTCCTTGGCCGAAGTTGAGTCTAGTGGTCCAAAACTGTTTTACTAACTTGGCTGTGTGGCTTACGAGCCCACGTCGCCAACTGGGTGGTAGTAGGATCTTTTATTCCTCGTCTATACTCTGGGACTCTGATCTCTCTTCTATTCGGGTTAAATGATTTTACTAACTCTGGCATTAGGATCTCGTAACCACTTCCTCCCGGAGAGCCCCTTCACTACAGATGATCGTCTGCTTCATCAGAAGATTCTGAAGATACTCTTCGACGTTAACCGAGACCCTGTGCCACTGCTTTGCAGTTCCTAACCACCGACAAACCCCCGTGGATAACTAACCATCCTTGTCGTTTGTATCTTCATTCCCAATTGCTCCTTTATGTGCGAGATACCTCGTAATACTCCTCGTTAATACAGGAATCCTTTGAGCCTATTGCCGTGCAGCTCTTTTGCACTACGTTTAATTCCTCACATTACCGGGATTCGTTCGTCCCCAGTTGCTCTTGTATTTCCTGAAATATTTCTTAATGCTATCCGATCTTCCGAGAATCTCCTACAGCCTACTGCCTATGAGATTCTTCTTACCTGCTTGCATTATGGTTAAATCCATATGTCTCGCAATATTCATTAGCCTCCTTTGTCATTGTCATTCCGAGTCTATTGATTCAATATGGATGAGAATAATCCGTATCATTTGTCCATTCCCAGAACTCGTCCTTCCGGCTCAGACGTCATTTTGGACATGAGTTGGTTTTCGGTCAATCAAGTTGCAAATGATTGTCCATCTGGTTCTATTCAACTTGCTCATCTTTTGATCAGAGTGCATGCTTCTGATCCCCCGATTTGGAAATCATAATTCCTTTCTATTTAAAAGACAAATTATTCAGATGTTTCCATAAACCGATTCCTTTGCATCCCTTCTTCTTCTAGTTGAGTACCGTTACTCACATCAGATCCTTTGATGTCTACCTGATCTTTTGTTGGATTAATATCCGACAGTATCCTTCATATTCGAACATCTTATGAGCTCTTCCCTAGGTATTTAGTACCTCCGATAAATTGTATCATCTACTCCGAATCGCCAGCCCTTTTGCTTTCAAGCGTGTACCAGTCGCTCCTGTTATTGTGTTGTATAGCTTCGTAAAAATGTCCCGGTGGGTTGAACATATGCTTTCCCTAAATCGTGTGAACTCGAAAGTTATGCGAGTCATACTCTTCTGTTGCTTCAACAGATAAATCTTCAGCACTACAATTTCTTCAAAGACGGGAAGTGAATGAAAGGTTATGCATTGAAGAAGTGGGAGTCGACCTTGAACTTTTGTGTTCATGCCCATGGACCCGATGTAGAACTTATCATGGAACCTGCTCGTAAAAATAATAATCCCTTGTTATAAATTCATCTTGTATTTTGCTTTGATCCTTTGCAATCATGGTTCTGACCATGATTGTTCTTCTTTGATCCCATTTCACGGGCAAGCTAAAGCACTTGTCATCTGCAAATCATTTCACCTGTCCAACCTCTAACTTGAATTACCTTCGAGTATTACCCCCTGGTATCTCGAGAATATCACAGGAACTACTTAACTTTTTCTGAGTTCTTCATCAACCAGTATTGATCACCAATCCCAATTTTCCCCGGGTTCTGAGTTGTTTTGTCGCTCGAAGACACCGGTAACTGAATCGATTCTGCCCCCCGATTTGATAACTCTAAGTAATTTTCATTACTTACGGGTTTAACAATCCTTCAAGTCATTCCTAGCCTGATCGGCTATAATTTTTATCGTGCCAACTTTTAACTGTGCTACCTGGTCCTTATGCCCGGAGCAACTCCCGACGATGAGCAAATCTTACATCATTCCTCTCATCTTATCATTTCACTGCGAACAACAAACTTGATTTCGAGCTTGTGTCGTACCTATGGTGCCAATAACTTTTCGCTTCACCATTATCTTTACTTGAAACACCATGTTATTGCTACCGCGAAGCATGACTGTGGTATTCCGAATATCATTGAGAACATGTGGAAGCGCAATGCTACATGTTTCTCGATCTGTTAGCCACACCCCGTTGCGTGGGTAATATCATGAATCTTCCCTCGCCCCTTTGTCTAAATACTTCTGAACTTGCTGTCATATCAAATATATCATGCTCCGCTTTTCCTTGGGAAGGATATACTCCCAATTCTTGTGTGTAAACACATTTTTCTTTTCATTGGTTTTTTTAATCCAATAATTTCATTCTCCTTTCCATTGGTCTGCTTAATCTCTCAGATAATCTATATGGTCTAAGCAGAGATAATTCCCTGTTTATGAAAACACCCCGGTGCACAACTCGGTCAGCGGGAACCCGTTACCATTGTTGATGACATTCCGGTAACCACCGATGGACGAGAACCTTGCCTATTGGTCCGCCTCGTTCAACGAGCAGGAAAATTGCTTCTCTTCGTCCCTCGCCCTTGGTACCGATGATGTCGCCGACATAACTGACAGGCTAATCTCTAACATACCTTCTTGTCGTGACCGGTAAGATGCCACCGTTCTCCCTACTTTTGTTCGACACCCCCCCAGAGTTCCTCAGGATCCGAACCTGACTCTCCTGTATATCCTTGATTCCGAAGTATCATTTGCTCTTGGCCTTGTGCGTTATCACGAGCCACCCTCCGAGAGATGATCTATTCCCGATGCTCTGAACCCTTTTTACACACTTTGTTCAGGTATCGATCGTTTGTCCATTCGCTTGATACTTCTTATCGTACCTTCATACTTTGCTCTCGATGTTTTCCTAACTTACAACTCGAGAGATACTTCTGCCAAATTCTCTGAATGTCCACCAGTTAATCGACCTCGCAAGGGTCAGTTCTCCCGAAGTTACCTTTTTCTTTCCCACTTAATTCTCGGGACGAGAATTTCTTTTAGAGGAGGAGAATTTGTAACACCCCGGTGTAATAGCCACTGTGATCCTCTGCTAAATATGCCACGTCATCTTCATTTGCAGTGCCTAGTCATAATGGTTATTCAAAACAATTCAAATACTTCTCTGAAATCAACTCAAATTCAAAAGTTCAAAATAAATTTGCTCAAACACTATTGGAAAAATGTTCATTAAATAGCTAATAATCAAGAGGCAATTCGAAAATTAAAATCAACATTTACAAAATAAGTTGAGTGACTCAAACAGTAAGAAACAGCACCAAGATAGCAAAGATTGATCCAATTTATTTAATATAAACTTTATATGAAAACCAGCTGCCTTCAAACTATTTTCTAACAGTGGTAAATAATGCACTGCAATTAACTCAGCAAGTCTCATATTTTGCAAAAGTCAATTGGAATAAAAAGAATAAAGAAAACAGAAAAGAAAATGCAAAAGAAAATAAAAATCCTAGCAGCTACTGTGAGTTGGGCCTAAGTGCACAATGGCATGGCCCAGCCCACGTCATCTCCCCCCTCCCCGTGTCGGCCGCGCCATGGCTGCGCGCGCGCGCCAGCCGGACAGCGACACGGCGTCGGCCTCGACGCCCACCGACGCGCTAGGAACATAAGGCCGAGGCTAGTGCCTCCCCCCTGGTCCTCCTCGTCATTCTTCCCCTCTCCGTGCTCGCTCCGTCGCCGCCCCTCCTCCTCAGATCCAACGCCCGAGCACCATCGCCGCCGCGTTTCCGTCGTTGCCGCGGCCACCGCCATCGCCTCGAACCACCGTGATGCCATAGAGGTTCGCCGTCGTCTACCTCGTCGACCGGTGGCCCCAGCTGGAGCGAGGAGGCCCTGCAGCGGCCGCTTGACCCTGCCTCTTCTTCTCGGTCTCCGGCGCTCGCCGTCGTCACCGTCCACCGCTGCTGCTCCTAAGCTCACACGGGTCTTACTTGATCGCACGGTGAGCCTCCCCCTTCCATCCTTTCCCTCCTCGCGCTTTGTTTCTGCCGTAGCTAACTCGTCCGCGTGCCGAGCTCCGCCATCCGCCATTGTCGCCATTGCACTTGCATCCGAGCTCCTCTGCTCGAGCCAGTAGCTCCGACGAGTTCCTGGAGCGCCGTAGGCCCCGCCTAGTTGTTTTGTTTGCCCGCAATCTCCTCCCAACGTCGAACCCACGTTCGCCCGATCTTCGGCGTCCGCTCCGCCGGACGCCACCGCCGTCTCCGGCCATTTCCGGCCAAACTAACGCCACAGAACGACGCGCGGGTGAGAGCTCATTCGAATGAGCTAAGCCGCGCGCCGAACGGGCCTCCGTAGAGCATTTCCGAGCAGCTCCGGCGAACTTCCGCCGCGCATTTGGCCACGGGCGTTGCTCCGGCGCCGCCGCCGACGTGGACAAGTGGGGCCCGCCCATTGAGAGGCTGCCAGTGGGCCCCAGCACCTCTGTTGACCATGTTGACTCTGGTCAACGTGGTTACTGTTCACCCACGGTGTATGACATGTGGTCCCCCTCTGGATATTAGGCTAATTACATGTTTTAATAAATAAAATTGGTTAATTAACCCGTCCACTCACTGACATATGGGGCCCACACCCTAATTAGTTCTGTTTAGTCTTAATTAAACTCTGTTAAACTAACAGAGGCTGACATGTGGGTCCCACTGGACCCACAGGTCAGGTTTGACCCTGGTCAGCCGACCTGTTGACTGCTGACGTCACTCCTACGCAATGCTGACGTCATATATCCTTTTCTGTTAATAAGAATAATTTCAGAAATGTTTAAATCTTTGAAAATTCATAACTTTTAAACCGTAGCTCAGATTGAAAAACTTAAAACATGAAAGTTGATCAGAACGATGAGACGAATCTGATCATGTCGTCTGATTCCATGTCGGAACCCCCTACGTAGGAGAACTCCTAACTTTGAGCCTGATTCCGGTAGATGAATAGTGCATACATACCGGTTAATAAATCCCACTTTAATCCTAAAATAACTAAAATGACCTAGATGCATCTTTAGGCAAGCCTGCACTGCATCCTAGGCATAGCATGCTCTGTGTTGCATTACTGTGTATTTATTTGTTTCCTCCCCCTCTTCTCTCTCGTTAGACCCCGACACCGACGTCGTCCCAGAGACCGACGCAGTTCAGGAGCGCGACAACACCGTTGACGACCTTGCCTTTACCGCAGAGCAACCAGGCAAGCACCCCCCTTTTGAGCATTTCGATATCGCCTATTCTCTTCTCTCTTATGCTTGCATTAGAAGTTACTGCTGTTACTGTTATCCTATTTCTGCTGCATAGCCTGTTTATTGTAACCTGCTCTTGTTACCTTCCTGCTTATCCTAAACTGCTTAGATAGGCTGGGTAGAGACCCATCGGAGACCCCCACTTTATCCCTACTGCCCCGCTGGATTATCAGAAGACCCGATCAACGGGATTGAAGACCAGCCCCGGCAACGCACATCACTTTCCCCCCTAGTTGCTCGACACTACTAAGTTACCATCGAGTGCCGAGGGTGATACCTCGTCAGCACTTTTGATGATGACCTTGTAGGTTAGTTCATCGGTAATGGTCATCGAGGGTGATTCCTCCTTCTACATTCCCCATAACGACACTGTCGTGCAACTCCTCAAGAGTGGACCTCGAGGGTGATTCCTCCTTCGTTCACCTTGATGATAACATCTGGTGGAATTCTATCGAGGGTGATTCCTCAGGGTTCCCCTTGGTGTTAGACACACGGTTACTATTGTTACTATGACTTTACACTGAACCATGTTACTAAAGACGGGTCGGCCCTGAGGGGTACCCGCGCAAGCTTAATTACGAGTGATGTGGAGACGGGTAGACCTGGATGGTGCCCGAGAGTTGAACACGAGGCGTGGCCAGACATTCTTAGCCCCTGCCACAAGTCCTCGAGACGGGGCGACGGGGTCACATCGATCGTGAGTCTCTACTCGTTATGGCGCGCTCCTAATCCACTAACGGTTTGAATATTTGATCCGAGGGGCCTCTGGCCTGATAGCACTAACCATCACGTGGGCATAGTATGGGCGATCTGCGTCGTATACATCAGCCGAAGCTTAATGGACATCAGCGACTGAGCGGCGCGCGCCGAGTTGGACTGGTTATGTAACCGCGCTTGTATTAAGGGGTTGCTAGGTCTGCTCTCGACGGCCCCGTAACGTGCAAGAGTTCCCGGGGCGAAGGCCCAAGACCCCTGGGGGCATAGGTTTAGTCCGGCGTGCTGACCTCTCTATTAAGCCTAGGTCGGGTTGCGGCGTATCATTTGGCCGAGGCCGGGCATTTCCCAGTAAAGTGTGTCCGGCTGGAGTTAAGCGAGCGTGGTGGGTAAGTTGGTGCACCCCTGCAGGGAAGAACTAATCTATCGATAGCTTGTCCTACGGTAACGGACACTCGGAGTTGTATCCCGATCGGTACAACTAGAACTTGAGATGATAACTGGATAGTATGGCTCTGGGATTGCTTTCTCGCGGGGAGTTGAGAAAGGATCTCTGGGCAAGGTTGATAACACTACTACTACTACTTTACATTAGGCTAATCTGCACTCTTCTAATGCTGCAAGACTGCTGAAGATGCTTGAAGATGCTAGTCGTCGATAGGACTAGGCTTTCCCCTCTAATCTAGCATTTCTGCAGCCCAGTCCACATATACAGCCTCCCTTTGATAATGGTTCATATGTAGTGTAGATCCTTGCTTGCTGAGTATTTCGGATGAGTACTCACGTTTGCTTTGCTATCTTTTTCTCCCCGTATCCCTATTTGTGCATCCAGATGACGGAGCCCCTGAGACCGTTGTTCCCGACGACAGCTACTACTACTATCCTCCCGGCGAGTACCACTACGAGGAGCCGACCGACGACCAGGAGTAGGTTCGGAGGGTCCTAGGCAGGAGGCCTACGCCTTTCGATCGTAGTGTTTTATTTTGCCCCGTCTTTCTAAAGGCTTATCTCTATTTCTGTAATATATCTGTACTCAGATATCTGATGCTTCCGCTGACGCTTGTATGCCATCGAGCTATGTATTCGAGCCCTGGCTTGTAATATAAAGCTTGTATGACTTTATTTATGTTTTAGAGTTGTGTTGTGATATCTTCAAGTGAGTCCTTAGGCTTGATCGTATGCATTTGCGTGTATGATTAGTGCACGATTAAGCCGGGGTCGTCACAGGTTGGTATCAGAGCCGACTGCCTGTAGGATCCCCCTTTCCAATTCCTTGGCCGAAGTTGAGTCTAGTGGTCCAAAACTGTTTTACTAACTTGGCTATGTGGCTTACGAGCCCACGTTGCCAACTGGGTGGTACTAGGATCTTTTATTCCTCGTCTATACTCTGGGACTCTGATCTCTCTTCTATTCGGGTTAAATGATTTTGCTAACTCTGGCATTAGGATCTCGTAACCACTTCCTCCCGGAGAGCCCCTTCACTACAGATGATCGTCTGATTCATCAGAAGATTCTGAAGATACTCTTCGACGTTAAGCGAGACCCTGTGCCACTGCTTTGCAGTTCCTGACCACCGACAAACCCCCGTGGATAACAAACCATCCTTGTCGTTTGTATCTTCATTCCCAATTGCTCCTTTATGTGCGAGATACCTCGTAATACTCCTTGTTAATCCGGGAATCCTTTGAGCCTACTGCCGTGCAGTTTCTTTCGCACTACGGTTAATTCCTCACATTACCGGGATTCGTTCGTCCCCAGTTGCTCTTGTATTTCCTGAAATATTTCTTAATGCTATCCGATCTTCCGAGAATCTCCTACAGCCTACTGCCTATGAGATTCTTCTTACCTGCTTGCATTATGGTTAAATCCATATGTCTCGCAATATTCATTAGCCTTCTTTGTCATTGTCATTCCGAGTCTATTGATTCAATATGGATGAGAATAATCCCTATCATTTGTCCATTCCCAGAACTCGTCCTTCCGGCTCAGACGTCATTTTGTACATGAGTTGGTTTTCGGTCAATCAAGTTGCAAATGATTGTCCATCTAGTTCTATTCAACTTGCTCATCTTTTGATCAGAGCGCATGCTTCTAATCCCCCGATTTGGAAATCATAATTCCTTTCTATTTAAAAGATGAATTATTCAGATGTTTCCATAAACCGATTCCTTTGCATCCCTTCTTCTTCTGGTTGAGTACCGTTACTCACATCAGATCCTTTGATGTCTACCTGATCTTTTGTTGGATTAATATCCGACAGTATCCTTCATATTCGAACATCTTATGAGCCCTTCCCTAGGTATTTAGTACCTCCGATAAATTGTATCATCTACTCCGAATCGCTAGCCCTTTTGCTTTCAAGCGTGTACCAGTCGCTCCTGTTATTGTGTTGTATAGCTTCGTAAAAATGTCCCGGTGGGTTGAACATATGCTTTCCCTAAATCGTGTGAACTCGAAAGTTATGTGAGTCATACTCTTTTGTTGCTTCAACAGATAAATCTTTAGCACTACAATTTCTTCAAAGACGGGAAGTGAATGAAAGGTTATGCATTGAAGAAGTGGGAGTCGACCTTGAACCTTTGGGTTCATGCCCATGGACCCGAAGTAGAACTTATCATGGAAGCTGCTCGTAAAAATAATAATCCCTTGTTATAAATTCATCTTGTATTTTGCTTTGATCCTTTGCAATCATGGTTCCGACCATGATTGTTCTTCTTTGATCCCATTTCACGGGCAAGCTAAAGCACTTTTCATCTGCAAATCATTTCACCTGTCCAACCTCTAACTTGAATTACCTTCGAGTATTACCCCCTGGTATCTCGAGAATATCACAGGAACTACTTAACTTTTTATGAGTTCTTCATCAACCAGTATTGATCTCCAATCCCAATTTCCCCGGGTTCTGAGTTGTTTTGTTGCTCGAAGACACCGGTAAGTGAATCGATTCCGCCCCCCGATTTGGTAACTCTAAGTAATTTTCATTACTTACGGGTTTAAAAATCCTTCAAGTCATTCCTAGCCTGATCGGCTATAATTTTTATCGTGCCAACTTTTAACTGTGCTACCTGGTCCTTATGCCCGGAGCAACTCCCGACGATGAGCAAAGCTTACATCGTTCCTCTCATCTTATCATTTCACTGCGAACAACAAACTTGATTTCGAGCTTGTGTCGTACCTGTTGTTCCAAGAACTTTTCGCTTCACCATTATCTTTACTTGAAACACCATGTGTAAGTGCATCTAGTGCCCCTTAGTGATTTTGGTGTATTGAAGACTTATAGGTTAAGGGACTAATGCGTTTGTGAGTGTACACAGGTATATAAGTCTATGAGGAGTTTGTTATTTACGATGAATGTCGACCCCTAAAAATGAATGTCTTCAACTGAAGACTTTGGTTTTCTTGAAGACTTTGAAAGTGAAGAAATTGGTGTGACCCTGAAGACTTGATATTCATGCGAGGATTATGAAGCGTGAAGACTTTTGTTTTCGTAGTTTCATTTTCTTCTTCTTGAGTCATAGGAAACACCGTACTGTTAAAGGGGGTCGAGGTAAAACTAAGGAAAAATTTCCAAGTGATGCTCAACTCAAAATCCTACACCTACCCAATCCTTTCGAGTGAAGCCATTGGAAATCTCATACAGTTTAGTCAAGTTCTTTAGTGACAGAGATGAAGTTCTTCTGTTCTCTGAGGAATTTATTCTGACTGAGGAGTTAGGAATTCGCCAGTGCGGATTGCCTACAAGTGAGGAACATGATAGCCCTGAGGAATTTGATACTCAAATTTCCGACCGTTGCTGTGCTACGTGCCAGCTGTCCAAATATCCTACCCACCTAACGGTCATATCATTGAAGGGCATTTATGTCTTATCATGTCGGGTTGCTCCCTAGGCTATAAATAGCCGCCCCCTACAACCACTAGCTGGTTGGCTGCTCCGAGAGATAGATTGACACTTGTCATTTAGAGCATCCCATCCTCCGAGGACTTTGAGCGAAAATCATCAAGTGAGGAAAAACCCAAAAACCCAAACACCTACAAACCCAAAGTGATTGAGCATCACTGAAGAGATTGTTCCTGTGTGGAACCGACGCTTGTTACCTTTGAGGACTGTGCATCCTCTAGACGGTTAGGCGTCATGGTCTAGAGCATCCAAGAGGAAATTGTGGATTGCCGAGTGACCGAGTATGTGAAGGTTTGGAAGTCACCTGAAGACGTACCCACGAGTGGTTGGGCGAGGTCTGTGACCTTAGCTCAAGGAGAATACGGTGAGGACTATGTTCCTGGACGTGGTGTTCAGGACTGGGGTCCGGGACTGTGTGTCCTCAGGTTTAAATACCTAGCCGCTCCAACCAGACGTACAACTGTCACAGCTTGGAACTGTTCTACCAAATCAGTGTCTTCACCGAGCTACTGGTTCTATTTCCTCAACCCTTTCATTTCCTCGCATACTGCTATGTATTTGATCATTACTGTTTGAAGACTTTGTCTGAAGACTTTCTCAATTTCTCAGTTCAAATTCTTCAGTCAGTTTGTCTTCAGCCTGCTTATCCTGTGTTTACGCTACTCGTACTCTGTGCTTGTTTTCATTTCATCATGATGACTGTGCTACTGCTCTGTTATGCTTGCATCTGAGTACTCATTCCGCTGCTAAGTAGTTCATCGCTTAGGAATTTCCTCACCTTGAAATTCCTCAGTGACGAATTTGTAAAAATCGCCTATTCACCCCCCCTCTAGTCGATATAACGCACTTTCAATTGGTATCAGAGCAAGGTACTCCCTTGTTCTGTGTGATTTTGGTTTAACCACCTGGAGTTTTAGTTATGTCGACTGCAGGCATGATCAAGGTCTCAGCTGGGTGTCCTACCTTCGATGGGACGGACTACCCCTACTGGAAGAACAAGATGCGCATGCATCTTGAGGCAATTGACAACGATCTCTGGTATGTTGTGGAAAAGGGTGTTCCCTCTGTCACTCCTTCCGTAAACGCTACTGATGTGAAGAGATTCAAGCAACTCGACTCTCAAGCGAAGAATATCATATGTGGCCATCTGACCAAAGGGCAGTATGGCAGAGTGAGTGCTTTGGAGACAGCTAAGCTTATCTGGGATAGGCTGTCCAAGGTCAACGAAGGAGTCTCAACTCAACGTGACTCTCGAGTTGACGTTCTTCGCAATCTCTTCAACCGCTTCAAAAGACTCGACAACGAAAATGTTCAGCAAACCTTTGATCGCCTCACTGACATTTCAAACGAGCTTCAAGCACTGGGTGCCACTGACATCACCGACCATGAGGTGGTGAAGAAATTGCTGAGGTCACTCGATTCTTCATTCGATACACTGGCACTGATGATTCAAGAACGTGGTGACTACAAGTCACTTGATCCTGCTGATATCCTCGAGAGGCTAAATACTCATGAATTCCAACTAGCTGAGAAGAGAGATCTCTACGGACCGAGCTATGGTAGATCTCATGCACTGAAAGCCAAGGCAGTCTCTGAATCTGAAGATGAAGATTCTGGTAGCAGCCTTGGTGATCCTGAAGAACTGAGTCAGGAGCTAGCAATGCTCATGAGGAAATTCCAGAAGTTCTCTAGACGTGGCCGATTTGGAAAATCCTCAAGAGGTGATGACATGAAATCAGATTCCTCATCCCGTGATTACAAGAAGAGAACTTGCCATAAATGCAAGAAACCTGGTCACTACATTACTGATTGTCCTCAGTGGGAGAAGGAATCAAAGAAGAAGAAATACAAGGATGATAGTTCAGATGACTCTAAGAGGAAGAAGAAATCTTCAAAGTCCTCATCGTCAAGATCTTCAAAGTCTTCATCTCACAAGAAGAGCAGCTCCAAGAAAGCTCGGGCATTCATTGGCAAGGAAATGGACTCTGAAGCTGAATCTGAGGAACATGAGGAAGAGGAGGCATCTGAGGAGTCAGACTCTGGTGTGGCGAGCCTAGCCCTCGCTACTGCTTATGTTAGCAAGTCCATCTTCAACACTGAGGAAAATGGCTTCCCCAACACTACTGATGACGACAACGATGACTATGCTCCCACCTATTGCTTCATGGCAAAAGGTGCCAAGGTATTCAAATATCCCTCCTCTGAATCAAGTGAGGATGAATCTGATGAAAACCTCAAACCCAGCTATTCCAAACTTGCTAATATTGCTGTTAAACAACAAAAGGCTTTGGAAAGGGTTCAAAATATGCTAGACAAAAGCGATGATCTGTTAGGTGAGGAAATGGATCGAACTTAAACACTGACTGATAATCTTCAGCAACTACAGTCTAAGTTTGACAACCTTCAAGGTCGTCATGAAACTCTCCTAGCCGATCATGAGAAGCTTTCTTATGAATTTCTTCAAAGAAAGCAAGATCTTGAGAAGCTAAGGGTGAGTCATGAAGATCTTCGGAAGGAAAATGATTCTTTGCTTGCTCAACAGATCAGTTCCGCTCAGGAAGAATTTATTCCACCATGCTTGAAATGCATTGAACGTGAAACTGCTAATTCTTCACCTGAATGTTCAAATGCTTCCATTGCTGCAAATTCTTCAACTATCTCTGTGGTCACAAATTCCTCATCTGAGGATACCACTAGTATCACTGACGAAAATGCAGGGTTGAAGGAATTGTATGTGACAGGCATGTACAAAAGCCTCAAAGGGCATCAGACTCTTTGTGATGTGCTCAAAAAGCAGATCTTGAACAGGAACCCTAGGAAAGAGTGTATTGCCTTTGAGAGGAAACTCAATGCTGATGGAACCTACTGGAAACCGGAGCAGTATCCCAAAACCTCATGGGTTGCTGCGAAGGGACCTCCCGTAGATCCATCCACTTTATCTAGCTTTACTTGTGAATCCTCATATTCATCTGATGAGTCATTTGACTCCAACTATAAACTGTTCAAAAATCAGAATGGTGAGGTATTTGCTAGATATGTTGGATCTAACTGCAGGAATGGTCCCCCTATGAAGAAAATCTGGGTTCCCAAAAAGTGCCTTGAAAGTCTTCAGGTGAATGTCCTCATGACACCACCTGTGAAGAATAAGAACCCCAGATCAAATTCTTCATATGAATCAAATTCCTCACATGGATCAAAGTCCTCACATGAACATCATCGTGCTAACACTTCTGTTTCGCAGGGAAAGCCTAAGGGCTATGAATATATGCATTATTCTTCAAATCATTATGTTCATAAGTCCTCGAAGAATTTCTCTGCTTATTCATATGCTTACCCTAACCCCTCTTATGTGAAACGAAGTGGTCTGGCTCTATGCCACCTTTCTCTTATGGAGCTCGCAGAATGATGAACTCTTTGCCACCCCTCCAGATGTGGGTGGTGAAGAAAAGGAACTAATCTCTTATGCAGGGTCATGTCTCCAGACGAACTAAATCATCTGAAGAATTTGCTGGAGACCTGAAATGCTTGAAAGGACGCAAGCTAATCATGAAGAAATGATTTATTCATTTCTCACGTCCTCACATTGCTATATATACATATGTTGCTTTAATTGATGAAATATGTCTGATGAATTTGATGTCATATTCTTCACTCTGAAGTATATGAGTTCGTAAGATGCACTAATACTTCTGCAGGATGATTTACCCAAAGCTACTGAGTGGGTCCTCGATAGTGGATGTACAAATCACATGACCGGTGACAAGAGCTTACTGATGAACACTCCTTTATCTCCATCACACTTGAAGCATATCACCTACGCTGACAAAGGCAAAAGCAAGGTGTTGGGTCTAGGTAGGGTTGCAATCTCAAAGGATCGACACATGGATAAAGTCATGCTTGTCGAGTCCCTCGGATTCAACCTCATGTCTGTCTCAATGCTTTGTGATCTTGATATGGTTGTTGTCTTTGGCAAATATCGTTGCTTAGTGCTCATGGAATCTGACAATTCCAAAGTCTTCGAAGGCTTTAGGAGAGGAGACTTGTATATTGTTGATTTCTCTGCAGGACCACAGCCTGCCACTTGTCTACTTGCTAAAGCTTCAGAAGGCTGGCTATGGCATCGACGACTGGGTCATGCTGGCATGAGGAACTTACACACGCTCGTGAAGAAAAAGCACGTCATTGGCATCGAGGGTGTCAAATTCCTCAAAGATCATCTTTGTGGGGGCTTGTGAGGCTGGAAAGATGACCAGAGCCAAGCACCCCTCAAAGACTATCATGACTACTTCTCGTCCTTTTGAATTGCTTCATATGGATCTCTTTGGCCCTACTCATTATGCCACACTAACAAATGCAGCATCTCTATATGGCTTTGTCATTGTTGATGACTATTCTCGTTACACATGGGTGCATGTCATTACTTACAAGACTGAAGTGCAGGAAGTCTTCAGACGATTTTCCTCAAGGGCTTCGATGAATTTCGGCGTGAAGATCAAGCATATACGTAGTGACAATGGGACTGAGTTTAAGAATACTGGTCTTGATGACTATCTCGATGAACTTGGTATTACTCATGAGCTATCTGCCCCATACACTCCTCAGCAGAATGGCGTTGTGGAGCGCAAGAACAGGACTCTTGTTGAGATGGCTCGCACCATGCTTGATGAATACAAGACACCTCGTCACTTCTGGCCTGAGGCAATTGATACTGCATGCCACATCATCAACAGGGTATATCTTCACAAATTCTTCAAGAAGACCTCATATGAACTCCTCACTGACAAGAAACCCAATGTGAGTTATTTCAAAGTCTTCGGTGCTAAATGCTGGATTAGAGATCCACATAACAATTCTAAATTTGCACCGAAAGCACATGAAGGTTTTATGCTTGGTTACGGAAAGGACTCGCACACCTACAGGGTCTTCAATGCCTATCACAACAAGGTTGTTGAAACTGTAGATGTGCGGTTCGATGAAACTAACGGCTCGCAAAGAGTGCACCTACCTCCTGTGCTAGATGAAAAGACGCCTGAGGAAACCATCAAGTTCAAAGCTACTGAGGATGTCATTCCTACCGAAGAATCTGCTGAACAAATCATTCCAGAACATGAAGAACAGCATGCTGGCGCATCTGAAGAAAATGGCTCTGAAGAAAATGCTGAGCCAAATCAAAGTCGTCAACCTGCTCATCCCCGCGTTGCAAATGAAGTACAGATTGAGAGAATCATCAACGACATCAACGCACCAGGTCCTTTGACTCGCTCAAAAGCTTCACATTTATCTAACTTTTGTGGGCATTTTGCTTTCGTCTCTATCACAGAGCCCACCAAAGTTGATGAGGCATTTCTGGAGCCTGAATGGATTCAAGCAATGCAAGAGGAATTACATCAATTCAAGCTGAACAATGTGTGGGAGCTTGTCAAGCGACCGGACCCATGCAAGCACAATATCATCGGTACCAAATGGATCTACCGCAACAAGCAAGATGAAAATGGCCTAGTGGTGAGGAACAAGGCTCGTCTTGTAGCTCAAGGCTACACACAGGTTGAAGGAATTGATTTCGATGAGACTTTTGCACCTGTTGCTAGACTTGAGGCTATTCGCATATTGCTTGCTTATGCTAACCATCATAATATCATCTTATATCAAATGGATGTGAAAAGTGCATTCCTCAATGGTAAGCTTGAGGAAGAAGTATATGTTGCTCAACCCCCAGGTTTTGAAGATCCTAAACATCCTGACAAAGTCTTCAGACTCAATAAGGCCCTCTATGGCCTCAAGCAGGCCCCTCAGGCGTGGTATGATACTCTGAAGGAATTCCTCATGAAGAAAGGCTTCAAACCCGGTTCACTTGACCCAACTCTTTTCACCAAAACCTATGATGTTGAATTATTCGTGTGCCAAATATATGTTGATGATATTATCTTTGGCTGTACTAACCAACATTACAGTGACGAATTTGCTTACATGATGAGTGAGGAATATCAAATGTCCATGATGGGAGAATTGAAATTCTTCTTAGGTCTTCAAATTCGTCAACAACATAATGGCATTTTCATTTCTCAAGAGAAATACCTCAAGGACGTTCTGAGAAAATTCGGTATGCAAGAATGCAGAGGCGTCAAAATCCCTATGCCCACAAATGGCCATCTATGCACTGATGAAAATGGAATAGACTTCGATCAAAAGGTATACCGCTCCATGATTGGTTCTTTATTGTACCTATGTGCATCTAGGCCGGATATTATGCTTAGTGTTTGCATGTGTGCCCGTTTTCAAGCTACACCGAAGGAATCACACTATAAGGCTGTGAAACATATTCTTCGATATCTAGCTCACACTCCAACACTTGGATTATGGTATCCCAAGGGCTCGGTTTTTGATCTCATTGGATATTCTCACTCTGACTATGCCGGTGATCGTGTGGACCGCAAGTCAACTTCAGGCACATGCCATTTCCTCGGACGATCCTTAGTATGTTGGTCCTCGAAGAAGCAGAACTGCGTATCACTCTCTACTGCTGAAGCTGAGTATATTGCTGCTGGTTCTTGCTGTGCTCAATTGCTATGGATGAAGCAAACCCTCAAGGACTACGGCATCAATGTGAAGAATGTGCCACTCTACTGCGACAACGAGAGTGCCATCAAAATTGCTCATAACCCAGTTCAGCACTCGAAGACAAAGCACATCGAGATTCATCATCATTTTCTTCGAGATCATGTGTTGAAGGGTGACATCTCTATTGATCCCGTGAAGTCTGAAGAACAGCTAGCGGATATCTTCACAAAGCCCTTGGATGAGAAGAGATTTAGCAAGTTGCGGTGTGAGCTAAATATCTTAGAATCTTCGAATGTCCTTTAAAAAGGACACACATCCTAACACTTATGCAAATTGATGACTTAGATGTGCAACACACGAAGAAACGTTTTTCTTCAATCAATGAAGACTAACCCTCTAAGTGTGAAGAAATTAATGAAGAATTTGATTCTCAGAGCCCTACGACAATTGTACGCGGTGTCTGAAATCATCATTCTTACACGGTGGGTCACGCCACCACAAAAAGTTGAAAATCTTCAAAATTTGAGTTTTTCATCATTGTGCAAATTCTTCAAATTTTCAAATTCTTCAACTTTGCAAAATCTTCACTCTTTCCGTCTATGTTCTTCATTGACTATATATATATTTGAGTTTTCTGTCCTCTACAGCATTCACTTATTGCTAATTCTTCAAGTTGTGTTTCTTCTAAGTGAATGTGATCGGACCTGTTCCCCCTCTATGCTAAACTCAATCCAGTCCGTTCACAAATTCTTCATGTGCGTTCTATTTGAAACCCGTTCAAAGTCTTCACTGTGTCCTTGACAGCTGAAGAATTTGCGAACGAAACATTAAAATATTCTTATCTGAATTTTCGGCTTTTGCCGTTCAAACCGTTCCTTATCCCTCGATAAGATTTATCTATTCACCCTCGATCTAACACGATCTCCACTTCACAGTTCGTGGGTGACACATGTCGCTAGGATGAGAAGGGTCAGGGGCACGTTTGTCCATTTTCTTCGGACGAGCGGTTTTTTCACCTCTGCTATAAATACCCCTCACCCTCCTCAGAGCTCATTTACCCCGCTCGATCTTACTCCCTCGCTCGAGCTCTCAGACCTAGCACCGCCGCTACACTCCATCGTCGCCAGTGAGGAAGAGCTTTATTGCCTCGACCTCGTCGCCGTCGTAGCTGTTTTCCATCGCCAAGTTAGGGTGTGGAAGATCTGAACGGACGAACATCTCCACTGCCACTCTCAGTTCGTCGTGTTCTTCGTCAAGGGTAAATAAAATTTATTTTTACTGCCCTTGTTGATTCTGATGATTTCCACAAAATCTTCAAAAGGTGTTTATTCTTCAACTTTCATGTTCTTAAACACCAACTTGCTTCTGTCCTTGATCAGTTTCTCTAAGCAACGTTTTTCTTCAAGATTCCTCAATTGTGTGGATTTTCAATCTACACAACTCTGGAACCTAAGTCAAAATGCTTAGTGAAATTCCTCAAGACACCCCTGGTCATCTTCCTCAGACTTGATACTTTTGAAAATCTTCTGAGAACGCATATGACCTCTCCAAAACTCTTCGCACCTATATTCTGTTCACAGGTACACATGTCCGCTGCTGAATCTCTAGGTTCTCATCAACTTAACTCATTTGCAGCGTTCCTTGAAGAAAAATTGCACACCTCATCAGAAAATTCGATTGTTCAAAACCCTCAAGTGAAGAAAATGGCTGATGGTAAAAGACCTCAGAAGGGAGGAAAGAGGCCAGAAACAAATACTGCTTTTGAGATCCCTGATGACATCTATGATGAATATTGTACTCCTGATGAAGCAACTCATGGCAAGGAGAACAAAAATCAGCGCAAAGTGCGCATTCAGAAGATTGAGAGGAGATGGGCAAGAGAATGGAGAGAATATCGCTATGTCACTCCCAAGTACATGAAGAAATTCGCTGTTAACCCTCCAGGTCCAAGACCTCCATTGGCTCCTGGCCAAGAAGCTGATCCCACTAGCATCAGAAGAGGTGAGGAATTTCCTCAGGAGTGGGCTAAGCGTCAAGCCAAGCTGGCCAAAGTGGCTAAAGAGGCAGTGAAGAAATTCAATGAAGATTCTGTTGCTGCCGCCGCTGAGGCCTCTGCTATCAAGCCTAAGAAGGCTATGCTGAAGAAATCAGCTGTTAAGACAAGTTCCTCAGCTGCAATGCCCTCATGGCCTGTTCCTCAAGCAAATTCCTCAAAAGCAGCTCCAACTCCCTCGGTTGCAAAATCCTCAGCTGCTCCTGCAAAGTCCTCAGCACCTGTGCATCTTGCCACATGCCAAAGGACTACTGGAATCACAATTGCTTCAGGAGTCTCTGCAAGTTCTTCAGCTCCACCTCAGTCTTCAACAACTCTGACCTTGCTGAAGAAAAAGGCCACTGCTGGATGAGGCACAAGGCCAAGTCCTCACAAGAAGCAAGTCGCCTTTCAGGTTCCGTCAAGCGAAGACGAAGCTGATGATGAAGAATTAGCTGAGCTCATCAGAGATCGACAACAAAGGGCCGCTAGAGCCAAAGGCAGTGCTGTGCCCCTCATGCTGGATCCAAGGAAGATCCTTGATTTTATTGATCTATGGCACAAGAACCCTAACACACCTTTGCCTGAATTAAACCTCACTCCTGGTCAAAGTCACATGTTGACGGCCTTCATAAATGAAGAAAAATGGAAATTTGAAAAGGCCAGGCAGGTGAAGAAGGCTCAGTACAAGAAGGAGCGTTTTCTGAAGAACAATGTTGTGAAAATGTCTCCTGAAGAACTTGTGACTATGCAGGCTGAGATCAAAGCACTCAGTGATGAATTTCATGCATTCCATGCAGATTGGCTAGGTGCCAAAGTCAGATTCGTCAGAATGGCAAAATGATTTACTCCAAGTGTTGCAGCTTCATCGCAACCCAAATTTCCTCAGACTGGAACATCTGTTCAGTCTGCTGAAGAAAATGAAAGCGCCAGAGCTGATGAAGAAATTCCAGTCTCTGAAGAAAATGCCAGGGCAACCTCCAATATTGCGCCTGAAGAGCAATCCAGGCCAGTTGAAGCATCTGCTACTGTGCCTGAGGAGTCTGAACAAGCCAGGGCAACTGCATCAGTTGTGCCTGAAGAAATTCAACCAATTTCCTCTGCTCCTCCTGCACCGATGACAAGCATCAACCTTCCTTCTGCATCAGAAGCGAAGAAAACCAAGGCTGCGGAGCGAGCAGCTGTGAAGAAAAGGAAAGCATCTGCATCTTCAGAGTCTTCAGCCCCTAAGAAATTGAAGACTTTGAGGAGTTCATCTGAAAACCCAATTGATGCTATTCCAATATCAAGCATGCCATCAAAGGAGATCATTCCCTTTGGTGAGGAATATGAAATTCCAAGTAAATCTGATGAAGAAATTCCTTCTGCTGCTTCGACAGAGCAGATGGATGAAGAAATTGAAGTGGATACTTTCCCTTCAACCCCACTGGTATCATCGCCCATGCCTCAGTTCACAGCTGAAGAGGCAGGCGTCGAAGGAACTGAAGAAGATGAGGATGTGGATATTGGGTCTACAACACCTATTCTGAATGATGACTTTTGGGAAAGTCATCACCCCAATTCACCTCTGACAACCCCTCTACATCATGTTCCTCAGTCTCCTGTGCAAACTGAAGAAATTCATACGGGCTCTGATGAACGTCAAGCTTCACTTCACTCTATACCTGAAGAAGTTCCAGTCACTAGCGCTGATGTACATATGTCTGAAGAAATGAAGGGCAAGGCTGCTGCTGAAATTCCTCAGCCAGTGGCTCCAGTGGCTACACCTCAAGAGGCTGTAAATTCTTCAACTGTTAATCTTCAGCCCAAGCCACAGAACCCTCACTCCAAGAAGCAGAAGTTTAATGCTGAGGATTTCTTCAACGAGCACATATTCTTCACTGACTACAATCCCTATGACTCTGCTCGTCTTCGTCGCAAGCGTTTCTGGACTGCAAGCCAGATGAACTTCTACTCCTCATTGTTGGTTGATAAGGATAAGATCTTTGAACATGAGCAAATTCCTCATGTAGATATGGAATTGCTGCCCTGCTTCACACCAGTCCTCAGTGTTCTTCATGATGCTGGGTTACTCCATTTCTGCACCGACATCTGCGATTGGAATGAAGAACTCATTCTTCAATTCTTCGCCACGCTGCACATTACTGGAAATGTTGATGATGTCAATTCATGGGTATTGGACTGGATGACCGATAATACTCATTTCAAAGCACCGGCCTCTGAATTGCTTCATGCCGTCCCAGTCAGTCCTCCCACTGAAGGTGCTAGGCTTCTCTATGTTGAACCTGAACTGTCTGATCATCTGATGCAAGTGCTGATGAAGCCTTTGAAGCCAGGCCAAGCTCCAAGGACCAAATTCCTCGTCAAGGAATTGCTCTATGTGCCAAGGACAGTCTATCGCATATTGACCAAAACCCTCAGTCCAATCAAGGGCCACAACTCTGATGATGAAGAAGTTGTTGGCATTATGAAGAATCTGCTGTTCAATATCATTCACGGTATTCCTATCAACTACCACGATTTCTTCATGAGGACTTTGGCCAATGCTGCACTGTCACCTTTGGAGTTGAAGCCTTATGCTCCCTGGATCATGAGATTCATCAGATCAAGGTCTTCAATTCATTACATGGCTGACTTTCAAAATCATCTCAGCTATTTGCCCCCTATTGAAGTCCTCAAACGGACTATTTCCTCAGCTGACGAGAAGGGCAAGGCTACTGTTATTGATGAAGGTACTCGTCCATTGGATGGACAGTTTCGCAAAGCTACTTCCTATTCCACCAATGATGACTCTGCAACTCAAGATTCTGCCGCCAAAGCTTCAGAACATCATCCTCAAGCCACAGCTCCACGTGTGATGACTGATCGTGAACTTCTCCTTAGTCTTCATCAGAAAGTTGATCGAAATCACAAGTGGGTCAAGCGTCAGTTTGGTGCAATTCTTCAGAACATGACAGTCACTCAAAATACTGTGAAGAAGAATCACTACTACTTGCATGAAGTCTTTGACCGCACTTGGGCGATTCTGTCTAATCTTCATAGTGCTGAAGAACTCAAGGAGATGGGCTTCCAACAGGACTTTGACTGGTCCCAGCCACCTTCGAAGAAATTCAAGAAAGTCAAAGTTCCTCAGCTTGTTGCCAGTTCATATTCTTCATCGCGCGAGACGGATGAAGCTGAAGACTTGAACGACACTGCAGCAGGCCCTACCTCAACAGACGACCCCAACAATGTTGGCGCTCCTCCATCGACATCATGATGATATTCTTCAGGGGCGTTAGTCCTCATTTTTCGTCCCTTTTGGTCATTCGATGACAAAGGGGGAGAAATTTGAGTTTAGTCTTCAAGCGGGTCTTATATATGGGCTATATTTCTGTTAAGTTTCAACTCTTGCTCTTCTGAGGTGTTTGCTCTGATGAGTTGAAAACTTAAGTCCTATGGTGGTCTGATACTTTTGAACTGCTTTCTGCATGCTTATTTCCTCAAGTACCTTAATGCATGCATGCTGAATTCCGTCAGACACCATATTTCATCATGCATTTCAAATTCTTCATATCATATGATAAATGCGTGTATGAATTTCAAGATATAGGAGGAGATCTCCATGATATTACTCAACAATGTGCATTTGCTATTTCAAAGCAAATTCTTCAAATATGCACATCTTCAGGGGGAGTTCCTCTATATCTTACAATCAAATTCCTCAATATTAGTATTTACACTTCATATGTTTATCCCCGTTGAAAACTTAACCTATATTGTCATCAATCACCAAAAAGGGGGAGATTGTAAGTGCATCTAGTGCCCCTTAGTGATTTTGGTGTATTGAAGACTTATAGGTTAAGGGACTAATGCGTTTGTGAGTGTACACAGGTATATAAGTCTATGAGGAGTTTGTTATTTACGATGAATGTCGACCCCTAAAAATGAATGTCTTCAACTGAAGACTTTGGTTTTCTTGAAGACTTTGAAAGTGAAGAAATTGGTGTGACCCTGAAGACTTGATATTCATGCGAGGATTATGAAGCATGAAGACTTTTGTTTTCGTAGTTTCATTTTCTTCTTCTTGAGTCATAGGAAACACCGTACTGTTAAAGGGGGTCGAGGTAAAACTAAGGAAAAATTTCCAAGTGATGCTCAACTCAAAATCCTACACCTACCCAATCCTTTCGAGTGAAGCCATTGGAAATCTCATACAGTTTAGTCAAGTTCTTCAGTGACAGAGACGAAGTTCTTCTGTTCTCTGAGGAATTTGTTCTGACTGAGGAGTTAGGAATTCGCCAGTGCGGATTGCCTACAAGTGAGGAACATGATAGCCCTAAGGAATTTGATACTCAAATTTCCGACCGTTGCTGTGCTACGTGCCAGCTGTCCAAATATCCTACCCACCTAACGGTCATATCATTGAAGGGCATTTATGTCTTATCATGTCGGGTTGCTCCCTAGGCTATAAATAGCCGCCCCCTACAACCACTAGCTGGTTGGCTGCTCCGAGAGATAGATTGACACTTGTCATTTAGAGCATCCCATCCTCCGAGGACTTTGAGCGAAAATCATCAAGTGAGGAAAAACCCAAAAACCCAAACACCTACAAACCCAAAGTGATTGAGCATCACTGAAGAGATTGTTCCTGTGTGGAACCGACGCTTGTTACCTTTGAGGACTGTGCATCCTCCAGACGGTTAGGCGTCATGGTCTAGAGCATCCAAGAGGAAATTGTGGATTGCCGAGTGACCGAGTATGTGAAGGTTTGGAAGTCACCTGAAGACTTACCACGAGTGGTTGGGCGAGGTCTGTGTGACCTTAGCTCAAGGAGAATACGGTGAGGACTAGGTGTCCTGGACTGTGTGTTCAGGACTGGGTGTCCGGGACTGTGTGTCCTCAGGTTTAAATACCTAGCCGCTCCAACCAGACGTACAACTGTCACAGCAGTTGGAACTGGTCTACCAAATCAGTGTCTTCACCGAGCTACTGGTTCTATTTCCTCAACCCTTTCATTTCCTCGCATACTTGCTATGTATTTGATCATTACTGTTTGAAGACTTTGTCTGAAGACTTTCTCAATTTCCTCAGTTCAAATTCTTCAGTCAGCTTGTCTTCAGCCTGCTTATCCTGTGTTTATGCTACTCGTACTCTGTGCTTGTTTTCATTTCATCATGATGACTGTGCTACTGCTCTGTTATGCTTGCATCTGAGTACTCATTCCGCTGCTAAGTAGTTCGCCGCTTAGGAATTTCCTCACCTTGAAATTCCTCAGTGACGAATTTGTAAAAATCGCCTATTCACCCCCCTTCTAGTCGATATAACGCACTTTCACCATGTTATTGCTACCTCGAAGCATGACTGTGGTATTCCGAATATCATTGAGAACATGTGGACGCGCAATGCTACATGTTTCTTGATCTGTTAGCCACACCCCATTGCGCGGGTAATATCATGAATCTTCCCTCACCCCTTTGTCTAAATACTTTTGAACTTGTTGTCATATCAAATATATCATGCTCCGCTTTTCCTTGGGAAGGATATACTCCCAATTCTTGTGTGTAAACACATTTTCCTTTTCATTGGTTTGTTTAATCCAATAATTTCATTCTCCTTTCCATTGGTCTGCTTAATCTCTCAGATAATCTATATGGTCTAAGTAGAGATAATTCCCTGTTTATGAAAACACCCCGGTGCACAACTCTGTCAGCGGGAACCCGTTACCATTGTTGATGACATTCCGGTAACCACCGATGGACGAGAACCTTGCCTATTGGTCCGCCTCGTTCAACGAGCAGGAAAAATGGTTCTCTTCGTCCCTCGCCCTTGGTACCGATGATGTCGCCGACATAACTGACTCGCTAATCTCTAACATACCTTCTTGTCGTGACCGGTAAGATGCCACCGTTCTCCCTACTTTTGTTCTACCCCCCCCCCCCCCACAGTTCCTCAGGATCGAAAACTGACTCTCCTGTATATCCTTGATTCTGAAGTATCATTTGTTCTCGGCCTTGTGTGTTATCACGAGCCACCCTCCGAGAGATGATCTATTCCCGATGCTCTGAACCCCCTTTACACACTTTGTTCAGGTATCGATCGTTTGTCCATTCGCTTGATACTTCTTATCGTACCTTCATACTTTGCTCTCGATGTTTTCCTAACTTACAACTCGAGAGATACTTCTGCCACATTCTCTGAATGTCCACCAGTTAATCGACCTCGCATGGGTCAGTTCTCCCGAAGTTACCTTTTTCTTCCCCACTTAATTCTCGGGACGAGAATTTCTTTTAGAGGAGGAGAATTTGTAACACCCCGGTGTAATAGCCACTGTGATCCTTTGCTAAATATGCCAAGTCATCTTCATTTACAGTGCCTAGTCATAGTGGTTATTCAAAACAATTCAAATACTTCTCTGAAATCAACTCAAATTTAAAAGTGCAAAATAAATTTGCTCAAACACTATTGGAAAAATGTTCATTAAATAGCTAATAATCCAGAGGCAATTCTAAAATTAAAATCAACATTTACAAAATAAGTTGAGTGACTCAAACAGTAAGAAACAGCACCAAGATAGCAAAGATTGATCCAATTTATTTAATATAAACTTTATATGAAAACCAGCTGCCTTCAAACTATTTTCTAACAGTGGTAAATAATGCACTGCAATTAACTCGGCAAGTCTCATATTTTGCAAAAGTCAATTGGAATAAAAAGAATATAGAAAACAGAAAAGAAAATGCAAAAGAAAATAAAAATTCTAGCAGCTACTATGAGCTGGGCCTAAGTGCACAGTGGCACGGCCCAGCCCACGTCATCTCCCTCCTCCCCGTGTCGGCCGCGCCATGGCCGCGCGCGCGCGCCATCCGGACGGCGACACGGCGTCGGCCTCGACGCCCACCGACGTGCTAGGAAGATAAGGCCGAGGCCAGTGCCTCCCCCCAGGTCCTCCTCGTCATTCTTCCCCTCTCCATGCTCGCTCCGTCGCCTCCCCTCCTCCTCAGATCCAACGCCCGAGCGCCGTCGCCGCCGCGTTTCCGTCATTGCCGTGGCCACCGCCATCGCCTCGAACCACCGTGATGCCATAGAGGTTCGCCGTCGTCTACCTCGTCGACCGGTGGCTCCAGCTGGAGCGAGGAGGCCCTGCAGCGGCCGCTCGACCCCGCCTCTTCTTCTCGGTCTCCGACGCTCGCCGTCGTCACCGTCCACCGCTGCTGCTCCTAAGCTCACACGGGTCTTACTTGATCGCACGGTGAGCCTCCCCCTTCCATCCTTTCCCTCCTCGCGCTTTGTTTCTGCCGTAGCTAACTCGTCCGCGTGCCGAGCTCCGCCATCCGCCATTGTCGCCGTTGCGCTTGCATCCGAGCTCCTCTGCTCGAGCCAGTAGCTCCGACAAGTTCCTGGAGCGCCGTAGGCCCCGCCTAGTTGTTTCGTTTGCCCGCAATCGCCTCCCAACGTCGAACCCACGTTCGCCCGATCTCCGGCGTCCGCTCCGCCGCATGCCATCACCGTCTCCGGCCGTTTCCGGCCAAACTAACGCCACAGAACGACGCGCGGGCAAGAGCCCGTTTGAATGAGCTAAGCCGCGCGCCGAACGGGCCTCCGTAGAGCATTTCCGAGCAGCTCCGGCGAACTTCCGCCGCGCATTTGGCCACCGGCGTTGCTCCGGTGCCACCGCCGACGTGGACAAGTGGGGCCCGCCCATTGAGATGCTGCCAGTGGGCCCCAACACCTCTGTTGACCACGTTGACTCTGGCTAACGTGGTTACTGTTCACCCACGGTGTATGACATGTGGGCCCCCTCTGGATATTAGGCTAATTACATGTTTTAATAAATAAAATTGGTTAATTAACCCGTCCACTCACTGACATATGGGGCCCACACCCTAATTAGTACCGTTTAGTCTTAATTAAACTCTGTTAAACTAACAGAGGCTGACATGTGTGTCCCATTGGACCCACAGGTCAGGTTTGACCCTGGTCAGCCGACCTGTTGACTGCTGACATCACTCCTACGCAATGCTGACATCATATATCCTTTTCTGTTAATAAGAATAATTTCAGAAATATTTAAATGTTTGAAAATTCATAAGTTTTAAACCGTAGCTCAGATTGAAAAAGTTAAAACATGAAAGTCGATCAGAACGATGAGACGAATCTGATCGTGTCGTCTAATTCCATGTCGGAACCCCCTACGTAGGAGAACTCGTAACTTTGAGCTTGATTCTGGTAGATGAATAGTGCATACATACCGGTTAATAAATCCCACTTTAATTCTAAAATAACTAAAATGACCTAGATGCATCTTTAGGCAACCCTGCACTGCATCCTAGGCATAGCATGCTATGTGTTGCATTATTTGCTGTGTATTTATTTGTTTCCTCCCCCTCTTTTCTCTCGTTAGACCCCGACACCGACATCGTCCCAGAGACCAACGCAGTTCAGGAGCCCGACGACACCATTGACGACCTTGCCTTTGCCGCAGAGCAACCAGGCAAGCACCCCCCCCTTTTGAGCATTCCGATATCGCCTATTCTCTTCTCTTTTATACTTGCATTAGAAGTTACTACTGTTACTGTTATCCTATTTCTGCTGCATAGCATGTTTATTGTAACCTGCTCTTGTTAGCTTCCTGCTTATTCTAAACTGCTTAGATAGGCTGGGTAGAGACCCATCGGAGACCCCCACTTTATCCCTACTGCCCCGTTGGATTATCAGAAGACTCGATCAACGGGATTGAAGACCAGGCCCCGGCACCGCACATCACTTTTCCCCCCTAGTTGCTCGACACTACTGAGTTACGATCGAGTGCCGAGGGTGATACCTCGTCAGCACTTCTGATGATGACCTTGTAGGTTAGTTCATCGGTAATGGTCATCGAGGGTGATTCCTCCTTCTCCATTCCCGATAACGACACTGTCGTGCAACTCCTCAAGAGTGAACCTCGAGGGTGATTCCTCCTTCATTCACCTTGACGATAACATCAGGTGGAATTCTTTCGAGGGTGATAACTCAGGGTTCCCCTTGGTGTTAGACACACGGTTACTATTGTTACTTTGACTTTACACTGAACCATGTTACTAAAGACGGGTCGGCCCTGAGGGGTACCCGCGTGAGCTTAATTGCGAGTGATGTGGAGACGGGTGGACCTGGATGGTGCCCGAGAGTTGAACACGAGGCGTGGCCGGGCATTCTTAGCCCCTGCCGCAAGTCCTCGAGACGGGGCGATGGGGTCACATCGATCGTGAGTCTCTGCTCGTTACCGCGCGCTCCTAATCCACTAACGGTTTGGATATTTGATCCGAGGGGCCTCTGGCCTGATAGCACTAACCATCACGTGGGCATAGTATGGGCGTTCTGCGTCGTATACATCAGCCGAAGCTTAATGGACGTCAGCGACTGAGCGGCGCGCGCCGAGTTGGACTGGTTACGCAACCGCGCTTGTATTAAGGGGTTGCCAGGTCTGCTCTCGACGGCCCCGTAACGTGCAGGAGTTCCCGGGACGAAGGCCCAAGACCCCTGGGGGCATAGCTTTAGTCCGGCGTGCTGACCTCTCTGTTAAGCCTAGGTCGGGTTGCGGCGTATCGTTTGGCCGAGGCCGGGTATGACCCAGTAAAGTGTGTCCGGCCGGAGTTAAGCGAGCGTGGTGGATAAGTTGGTGCACCCCTGCAGGGAAGAACTAATCTATCGATAGCCTGTCCTACGGTAACGGACACTCGGAGTTGTATCCCGATCGGTACAACTAGAACTTGAGATGATAACTGGATAGTATGGCTCTGGGATTGCTTTCTTGCGGGGAGTCGAGAAAGGATCTCTGGTCGAGGTTGATAACACTACTACTACTTTACATTATGCTAATCTGCACTCTTCTAATGCTGCAAGACTGCTGAAGATGCTTGATGATGCTAGTCTTCGATAGGACTAGGCTTTTCCCTCTAATCTGGCATTTCTGCAGCCCAGTCCACATATACAGCCTCCCTTTGATAATGTTGCATATGTAGTGTAGATCTTTGTTTGCTGAGTATTTCGGATGAGTACTCACGTTTGCTTTGCTTTCTTTTTCTCCCCATATCCCTATTTGTGCATCCAAATGACGGAGCCCCTGAGATCGTTGTTCCCGACGACGGCTACTACTACTATCCTCCCGACGAGTACCACTACGAGGAGCCGACCGACGACCAGAAGTAGGTTCGGATGGTCCTAAGCAGGAGGCCTACGCCTTTCGATCGTAGTGTTTTATTTTGCCCCGCCTTTCTAAAGGCTTATCTCTATTTCTGTAATATATCTGTACTCAGATATCTGATGCTTCCGCTGACGCTTGTATGCCATCGAGCAATGTATTCGAGCCCTCGAGGCCCTGGCTTGTAATATAAAGCTTGTATGACTTTATTTAAGTTTTAGAGTTGTGTTGTGATATCTTCAAGTAAGTATTTAAGCTTGATCGTGTGCATTTGTGTGTATGATTAGTGCACGATTAAACCGGGGTCGTCACACAGATTTTACTCGTCTCACTATGCTAGCAACACTTCAACCAAGCACAGTTGGAGGGCGTTGAGTCACAGGAAACAGAGCTCGAACAACTTTCCTTTCGGCAACCTACCAAGCTGTTAAGAGTACAAAAACCATGAGTTAGTTTCTGGGGAACATTTTTGGTCAAGGCCAAGGATTGCAAAAGAAGAAGACAAGGATGAAATGTGGCAGCAGAGGAGGTTCAATATGCTCACTTCATCAGTAATGTTTGGATCTGCTCCGGCTTCCCGCAAGCACTCGACGAGCCGGATGTTGCCGCGGCGGGTGCATGCTACCAATAGAGGGGTCGTTCCAGAAGATCCACCGGCGTTAACATTAGCCCCAGCCTAGTATATATTTCCACAACAATTTCTTCAGTGCAACATTTTATTGGACCGGAGGAATTAAATATGCACAATTCGCGCGGAATTCTACGTGTAACTCCGGCAATCCAAGCATTGCAAGTGCTGCTTATGAAAGAGAGGGTATGCATGGTTTGTAGTTAAAATTTGGCTAACCAATGTTTTGGCAAGCCAACATTTGGCAATGCCAAAAAAAATTAACTATATCGTAGAGACAACCATGCCGAGAGAAGCACCATCGAAGGAGCTATATATGATGTATGCAATTAACACAAACTCAATGATCAATCAGCACAAGACAAATCAATTTAGCACCTGAATAAGCAGCTTCATGCATTCCAGAGAGCCGCCATGAAGCGATGAGACAAAGGGTGTGAAGACACGGCAGACGAGCTTGTTCGGCTGCAAACAAGAAGAAAGATGCTAGTCAGCCGGCAGTCGTGAAAAAAGCACGCAAGAAGTAAGACCGGAAAGGTATGGCTAGGAGTCAGTCGACTGAGACAGTCAAGTCTATAACATGCAAGAAAGAAAAAAAAAACTGAAAAGAAAATTGTACGGATCTCAATGTACTAAGTCCCAATCGACGACCGAGATTTAGCAAGACTGGACCGGAATGCATACATCGGCACCATGGCGCAGCAGGAAGGCGACAACGTCCGGATGCGCCCGCGTGGCCGCGATATGCAGCGCCGTGCCACGGAGGGTCGCCGCGCCCACGTCGGCGCCTCTGTCCAGGAGCAGCGCGGCCAGCAGGAGGTCCCCTGCAGCACGGCCGAGACGACGGCGTCAGCTCGTTAACCTCGCGCGCGCGCTCCAGTGCCGGCGGTGCATGCGTACCGTTGTAGGCGGCCCAGTGGAGCGGGGTCTCGCCGTCGTGGTCCGGGGCGCGCGGGCTGGCGCCGCGCTCCAGGAGGCAGGCCGCCGTCGTGGTGTGGCCGAGTGTGGCCGCCAGGAGCAGCGGCGTCTCGCCCGTGCCGGAGAGGGGGTCGACGGGGAAGCCGAGGTCCTGGACGAGGTAGCGGCAGACGCGCGTCCTGCCGTTGGCCGCGGCCTCGTGCAGCGCCCCGTGGCCGCTCGTCGACCGGACGGTGGCGGCGGCCATGCCGAGCGCCTCCACCATCCCTTCACGTCCGTCCCAATGCCAGAGGTAATTAGTCGACGATTAGTACGAATACAAGCTTCGTTAAAGGAGGCATTTCGGCGGGCACGTACTGGCGAGGAGGTCGAGGTCGCCGTCGCAGGCCGCGTCGAGGAGCGCGCCCTCCCACCGCCGCCGCGTTTCTTCTTCCCGCGCGTCGTCCTCGGCCACATCGAATCCTATACAGAATCCCACAACGAGTAGTAGTACGCTTCCGATTATTAACATTACCCAGTGAAGAAGACAGAAACAGATGTTGAATCGCAGTGACAACGGCGGAGGCGGCGCCGACGACGACGAGGGGGAGCACGCCGCCGTGCGCATGTTCTTGCCTGGTGCCTCCAATCAATGTGGCGGCCGGCTTGTTTGTTTGGGTTGTGCTTCTTGGACGGACGGAGGGAGAGCGAGAGATAGGAGACGAGAAGAGCGGTGCCTCGGGAGCCGTAGCGCAGGCGACGAGACTTGACCGAGCTTTAACGTGACGGGACGTCGGCTGGTAAGACACAGGAGTTCGCAGACAGCCTCCCAGTGTTGTGGAGTCTCGACTCGGGCGCTTCGTACTCACGGAGTTTTCTTTTATAAAAAAATACCAAAGGCTAGTCTAGAGCGGGTTGGTCTCTGTCTTTTTAGAATATTATTTCATCTTTGGTGTGTGTTGCTGAGAATCCAGTGATGAGGTATTTAAAAAAAAGGTATGAATGTCCAGTGATACCGAGTCCTACGCGCCCATGCTCCCATTTCAAAAGTGAATTATAAACATTTCAAAAAATTCTAAAAATGTGAATGTTCAGAAGAAATGTATCTACAACTCCTAACAATCCCAGGTCCAAATTCAAAATGCACACTGAGGAACAAAAACGGAAAATCTAGCATGAACAGTGCCAAAAAAGACCAAAGGCAAAATTGAAACTAGCAATATCTGAATTTTGTCTTTCTTTGTTTATTAATGGGTATCTCGAATTTGAATTTGATTTTGTTAGGGGTTGTAGACACATACCTTGTAAACATCCATAAAAAAATAGAATTCTTTTCAGAACATTCAAATTTGTCTTTTCAAAGTTGGTACCATGGGAGCACTTAACGAATGGTACTGTAGAAGATGAGGTTTGGGCCGTGCAACTCACAATGCATTGATCAGGTGCACTAGGCGTGTATATATGATGTACAAGACGGGGGCCACAACCTCAACTATACAGGAAAACTAGGAGGTGGGCCTACGACACAATATACCTGCACAATATATTGAACACCCCCCCCCCCCCCCCCCCCCCCCGGCCGTCGAAGCGTCGCCAGAGACACAGAGACTGGAACGAAACTCCTCGAAGGTGGAAGTAGACAGTCCCTTAGTCATCACATCGGCGAACTGTTGTGCGGTCGAAACATGAAGAACCCAAATGCGTCGAAGGGCTACCTGTTCACGCACAAAGTGAATGTCCAGCTCGATGTGCTTCGTCCGGCGATGATGAACGGGGTTGGCGGAAAGATACACCGCGGAGACATTGTCATAGTAGACAACCGTGGCCTGCGAGATGTTGTGATGCAACTCCTGAAGTAGCTGTCGAAGCTAGGTGCACTCGGTGACTGCATTAGGCACTGCTCGGTACTCGGCCTCCACGCTAGAGCGCGACACTGTAGGTTGTCGCTTGGACGACCACGAGACGAGGGAGGGACCGACATAGACGCAGTAGCCGGAAGTGGAGCGACGTGTGTCGGGGCAGCCAGCCCAATCAGCATCAGAATAGGCCACCATATCCATGAAGGAGGACGCCGTGAGGGTGAGTCCGAGGGACATCGTGCCACGGATATAGCAGAGAATCCGTTTCACGAGCGTCCAATGAGAGTCACGAGGGGCGTGCATATGGAGACACACCTACTGGACAGCATACTACAAGTCTGGTCGGGTGAGCGTCAGATACTGGAGATCACCAACAATAGACCGGTAGAATGGAGCGTCCGAAGCTGGCGAACCCTCGAGAGCAGAAACCTAGGCCTTCGTGTCAACAGGAGTAGCGACAGGATGACAGTTGAGCATGCCGGCACGCTCAAGTAGCTCATGCGCATACTTCTGCTGATGAAGAAAGAAGCCCTCGGGTCGCCGAGCGACCTCAATGCCAAGGAAGTAATGGAGAGCACCCAGATCCTTGATGGCAAACTCAACATGCAGCAGGAGAGTAATCTGCTGAAGAAGGGCTGCTGAGGAGGCCGTCAGGATGATGTCGTCGACATAGAGCAGCAAGTAAGCAGTCGTGTCACCATGGTGATAGACGAACAACGAGGCATCCGAGCGAGTGACACGGAAGCCCAGTGTCTGAAGAAAACCGGCGATACGCTGGTACCAGGCGCGAGGGGCTTGCTTGAGGCCGTAGAGAGACCGAGACAGCAAGCACACATGGCCAGGATGAGTGGCGTCGACAAAACCAGTGGGTTGCTCACAGTAAACCTGCTCCGCAAGGTGACCATGAAGAAAAGCGTTGGAGACATCCATCTGATGAACCGGCCTTCCACGAGAGACCGCCAGCTGGAGAACGGTGCAGATCATGCCCGGTTTGACAACTGGTGCAAACGTCTCGGTGAAGTCAACTCCAGCACGCTGCTGAAAACCACGGACCACCCAGCAAGCCTTATAGTTCTCAAGAGTGCCATCCGAGCGGGTATTATGACGAAAAACCCACTTGCCGCTGATGACATTGGCGCGAGGAGGCCGGGGAACCAGTGTCCAAGTTCGGTTCCGCTGGAGAGCATCAAACTCTTCCTCCATCGCAACAAGCTAGTGAGGATCACGTAGGACTGCTCTGGCGGATGCGGGAATCGGTGACGGCTTGGCGGTGGAGGCTGCGAGGAGGTACTCGTCGTTGGAGTATCGCAGGCTCGGGCGATGGACACCGGCTCTGGCCCGTGTGAGGGGGCGAGACAGCAACTCCGGGACCATGGCATGCGTAGGTGGTGAAGATGAGCCGGCCTCGGGGGAGGAGGCCGCACCAGAGGCCGAGAAGGCGGCCCCATCCGAGGCGGCCGCACCAGAGGCCGAGGAGGCGGCCCCGTCCGAGGCGGCGCCGGCCGTGCCCGAGGTGGCGCCCGAGGGTGCAGCCGCACTCGAGGGGGCAGCCGCTCCTGAGGCCATGCCCGAGGCCGAAGCAGCCGGCGAGGGGGCCGGCGGCGAGGCGGGCGAGGAGGCGGGCGACGCAGAGACGCCTGACGTAGTCGGCGAGAAGGGCGCGGGGGACGCCGAGGGCGTCGAGGGGGCACGGCCTGAGGTAGGAGGCGCAGCTCGTCCCACGGCGCGAGGAGCGCCAAAGCCCGAGGGCGGTCCGAGGACAGAGCGGGGCCATCCACCAGACGAGGTTGCCGAAGGGCCGCCGACGGCCAGAGCCGATGGGACGACGGAGGGTACCTGCTGAAACGGAAACACCTTCTTATCAAAGCAAACGTGTTGTGAAGTGAATACACGATGTGAGACGGGATCGTAGCAGCGGTATCCTTTAGTGTTAGGTGGGTAGCCAAGGAAAATGCATGCAACGGAGCGAGGTGCAAGCTTATGAGGCGCGGTAGAGGCGATGCTAGGGTAGCAGAGACAGCCAAAAATGCGAAGCTCATCATAAGAGGGTGGTGCATCGAAGAGAAGATGATGGGGTGCAAAGTTCCCGCGAGTACGACAGGGGCGAAGGTTAATGAGGAGTGATGCAGTGGCGAGAGCGTCAGGCCAAAGGCGTGGAGGCACAATGGCATGAAAGAGAAGCGTACGAATGCAGTAATTAAGAGTGCGAAGAACGCGTTCAGCGCGACCGTTCTGGTGCGAAGTGTACGGGCAAGTGAGACAAAAAGTCGTGCCATGTGTGGTGAGGAGAGTGCGGACAGCTAAGTTGTCAAACTCCTTCCCGTTATCTGTTTGTAACGCGAGGATGGGACGCCCAAACTGCGTGAAAACATAGGAGTAAAATGCGGCGAGAGTACAGATAACATCGGACTTACGCCACAATGGGGAGGTCCACACATAGTGCGAAAAATCATCGAGAATGACAAGATAGTAAAGCTAACTGCTACTTCTTGAGCTTGTGTTAGTTTTTCCCTTGAAGATAAAGGGTGATGCAGCAAAATAGAGATAAGTATTTCCCTCAGTTAGGGAACCAAGGTATCAATCCAGTAGGAGACAACGCACAAATCACCGAATACCTGCACAAACAATCAAACAATTTGCACCCAACACGATAAAGGGGTTGTCAATCCCTTCACGGTTACTTGCAAAAGTGAGATCCGATAGAGATAGATGAAACTAAACAAACGATAAAGTAAATATTTTTGGGTTTTTTGGTTTATAGATCGGAAAGTAAAAGATTGCAAAATAGTAGATCAGAAATTTATATGATGAAAAATAGACCCGGGGGCCATAAGTTTCACTAGAGGCTTCTCTCAAGATAGCATATAATACGGTGGGTGAACAAATTACTGTCGAGCAATAGATAGAAAAGCGCAAATTTATGACGATATCTAAGGCAATGATTATGAAATATAGACATCACGTCCGTGTCAAGTAGACCGACTCCTGCCTGCATCTACTACTATTACTCCACACATCGACCGACTCCTGCCTGCATCTAGAGTATTAAGTTCATGAAGAACAGAGTAACGCATTAAGTAAGATGTCATGATTTAGAGAAATAAACTCAAACAATATGATGTAAACCCCATCTTTTTATCCTCGATGGCAAGAATACAATACGTGCCTTGCTGCCCCTGCTGTCGCTGGGAAAGGACACCGCAAGATTGAACCCAAAGCTAAGCACTTCTCCCATTGCAAGAAAAACCAATCTAGTTGGCCAAACCATACCGATAGTTCGAAGAGAATTACAAAGATATCAAATGATGCATAAAAGAATTCAGAGCAGATTCAAATAATATTCATAGATAAGCTGATCATAAATCCACAATTCATCGGATCTCGACAAACACACCGCAAAAGAAGAATACATCGGATAGATATCCAAGAACATCGAGGAGAACATGGTATTGAGAAACAAAGAGAGAGAAGAAGCCATCTAGCTACTAGCTATGGACCCGTAGGTCTGAGATAAACTACTCACGCTTCATCGGAAGGGCAATAGAGTTGATGTAGAAGCCCTCCGTGATCAAATCCCCCTCCGGCAATGTGCCGGAAAAAGTCCCTAGATGGGATCTCACGGGAACAGAAGGTTCCGACGGTGGAAAAGTATTTTCGTGGATACTTCTAGTGGTTTGGGGATATTTGGAAATATATAGACAAAAGAATTAGGTCAGGAGGTGCACGGGGGGCCCAGAAGGGTGGGGGGCGCGTCCTACCCCCCTGGGCGCGCCCTCCGTCCTTGTGGCAGCCTCGTGGCTCCTCCGACTTCATCTCCAAGTCTTCTGGTTTACTTTTGGTCCAAGAAAAATTATTGCGAAGGTTTTATTCCGTTTGGACTCCGTTTGGTATTCCTTTTCTTCGAAACTCAAAAACAAGGAAAAAACAAAAACTGGCACTGGGCTCTAGGTTAATAGGTTAGTCCCAAAAATAATATAAAATAGCATATTAGTGCATATAAAATATCCAAAATAGATAATATAATAGCATGGAATAATAAAAAATTAAAGATACGTTGGAGATGTATCAAGCATCCCCAAGCTTAATTCCTGCTCGTCCTCGAGTAGGTAAATGATAAAAACAGAATTTTTGATGTGGAATGCTACCTATCATATTTATCCATGTAATTTTCTTTATTGTGGCATGAATGTTCAGATCCATAAGATTCAAAACAAAAGTTTAATATTGACATAAAAACAATAATATTTCAAGCACACTAACAAGGTAATTATGTCTTCTCAAAATAACTTGGCCAAAGAAAGCTTATCCCTACAAAATCATATAGTCTGGCTATGCTCCATCTTCATCACACAAAATATTCAAATCATGCACAACCCCGGTTTTGGCCAAACAATTGTTTTCATACTTTAGTGTTCTCAATTTTTTTCAACTTTCATGCAATACATGGGCGTGAGACATGGACATAACACTATAGGTGGAATAGAATATGGTGGTTGTGGAGAAGACAAAAAGAAGGAGATAGTCTCACATCAACTAGGCGTATCAACGGGCTATGGAGATGCCCATCAATAGATATCTATGTGAGTGAGTAGGGATTGCCATGCAATGGATGCACTAGAGCTATAAGTGTATGAAAGCTCAAAAGAAAACTAAGTAGGTGTGCATCCAACTTGCTTGCTCATGAAGACCTAGGGCAATTTGAGAAAGCCCATCATTGGAATATACAAGCCAAGTTCTATAATGAAAAATTCCCACTAGTATATGAAAGTGACAACATAGGAGACTCTCTATCATGAAGATCATGGTGCTACTTTGAAGCACAAGTGAGGTAAAAGGATAGTAACATTGCCCCTTCTCTCTTTTCTCTCAATTTTTTTATTTTGGGCCTTTTTTTGGCCTCTTTTTTTTCGTCCGGAGTCTCATCCCGACTTGTGGGGGAATCATAGTCTCCATCATCCTTTCCTCACATGGGACAATGCTCTAATAATGAAGAACATCACACTTTTATTTACTTACAACTCAAGAATTACAACTCGATACTTAGAACAAAATATGACTCTATATGAATGCCTCCGGCAGTGTACCGGGATGTGCGATGAATCAAGAGTGACATGTATGAAAGAATTATGAACGGTGGCTTTGCCACAAATACGATGTCAATTACATGATCATGCAAAGCAATATGACAATGATGAAGCGTGTCATAATAAAACGGAACGGTGGAAAGTTGCATGACAATATATCTCGGAATGGCTATGGAAATGCCATAATAGGTAGGTATGGCGGCTGTTTTGAGGAAGGTATATGGTGGGTCTATGGTACCGGCGAAAGTTGTGCGGCACTAGAGAGGCTAGCAATGGTGGAAGGGTGAGAGTGTGTATAATCCATGGACTCAACATTAGTCATAAAGAACTCACATACTTATTGCAAAAATCTATTAGTCATCGAAACAAAGTACTAGACATATGCTCCTAGGGGAAGGGTTGGTAGGAGTTAACCATCGCGCGATCCCGACCTCCACACAAAGGATGACAATCAATAAATAAATCATGCTCCGACTTCATCACATAACGGTTCACCATACGTGCATGCTACGGGAATCACAAACCTTAACACAAGTATTTCTCCAATTCACAATTACTCACTAGCATGACTCTAATATCACCATCTTTATATCTCAAAACAATCATAAGGAATCAAACTTCTCATAGTATTCAATGCACTTTATATGAAAGTTTTTATTATATCCCCCTTGATGTCTATCATATTAGGACTAAATTCATAACCAAAGGAAATTAACATGCTATTTAGAGACTCTCAAAATAATATAATTGAAGCATGAGAGTTCAATAATTTCTACAAAATAAAGCCACCGTCATGATCTAAAAAGATATAAGTAAAGCACTAGAGCAAAATTGCCTAGCTCAAAAGATATAAGTGAAGCACATAGAGTATTCTAATAAATCACGATTCAAGCGTGTCCCTCTCAAAAGGTGTGTACAACAAGGATGATTGTGGCAAACTAAAAAGCAAAGACTCATATCATACAAGACGCTCCAAGCAAAACACATATTATGTGGTGAATAAAAATATAGCCTCAAGTAAAGTTACCGATAGACGAAGACGAAAGAGGGGATGCCTTCCGGGGCATCCCCAAGCTTAGGATTTTGGTTGTCCTTGAATATACCTTGGGGTGCCTTGGGAATCCCCAAGCTTAGCCTCTTGCCACTCCTTATTCCATAGTCCATCAAATCCTTATTCAAAACTTGAAAACTTCACAACACAAAACTCAACAGAAATTCTCATAAGATCCGTTAGTATAAGAAAATAAATCACCACTTTTGGTACCGTTGTGAACTCATTCTTTATTTATATTGGTGTAATATCTACTGTATTCCAACTTTTCCATGGTTCATACCCCCTACTACCCATAGATTCATCAAAATAAGCAAACAACACATAGAAAACATAATCTGTCAAAAACAGAACAGTCTGTAGCAATCTGTAAACTTCAAATACTTCTGCAACTCCAAAAATTCTGAAAACTTAGGACAACAGAGACAATTTTTAGCTTAATCTTCTGAAAAAAGAATCAGTATTTTATCGCGCTTCTGTGATTTTTAACAATTCTGGGACTGAGCGCAAAAGTTTCTGTTTTTCAGCAAGATCAAATCAACTATCATCGTAAGCTATCCCAAAGGTCTTACTTGGAACAAACACTAACTAAAACACAAAACCACATCTAACCAGAGGCTAGATGAATTATTTATTGCAAAACAGGAACAAAAAGTAAAGAATAAAAATAAAATTGGGTTGCCTCCCAACAAGCGCTATTGTTTAACGCCCTTAGCTAGGCGTAAAGCATAGAACTTGGTATAATCGAAATAGTGATAAGGCAAATCTCCAAAAATCATCTCATATTCTCTTCGTTCAGTAGCAAGTTTTCTTTGGGGTAAGCAAAAGTAATCAAAAGGGCTAAATTTAATGGGATAAGAATCCCCAAGATCAAGCTCGGGAGGAATTGGTTCCTCCTTCGGCCCCTCATATTGTATGACCAACTCATCATTGTAACCATTCTTTTGGGAAAAAGTCATGAGCTTGTGTCCAAGAGAAAAACCCAATCCGTTGTTTTGTATAGCAAAATTATCATTAAGCTCAGAAATGTTATCAATTAAAACATCGATGGGGACCCTCTTTCTTAAATTTTCATTATAAGCAACCTGATCTAGAGATCGTAAACGCATTATGTCCTCTTGGTTAAAGAGGATTCCCTCTATGGGAGGACGACCACCATCTACTTTATAATGCGCAAAAATTTCACTAGCTTCTTTCATAATAAATCTAAACTCATGGGCTAGAAATATAGTGGCGGCGCGCTTAACAGAAGAATGCTCAATATTAGAAAACTCTAGAAAAATCCTTAGTATGGATGGATGCTTATGAACAAATTGTCTTTCAAGTTCAACCACAAGCAAAGATATAGCATCCGCAAGACTACTAGTTTTATGGAGAATAGATCCACCTAAGGTGGGGAGCGCACCGGCACAAGTAAAGAAATCTTGAATAACCCCTTTTCCAATAATATTGCCGCTACCTATGCGAAGTTTTTTAGTGTGCAAGATAGTAGGTTCTTCAAGAGGATTAGTATTGGCGAAAGCATCAAAGTTTCCCCCATCGTTACTACTATCCCTTTCAGCGATAACCTCCCCAGTTTCAGACATAGTGGCAACAAACCAATGAGCAAACCCAAAGGCAACGAAGGATACGAACGGAAGAGAGGCGAAGAAAAGGCAAAGAGAAGGGCGAAACTTTTCGAAAATCGTTTTAGAGGCGGGGGAGAGGAAAACGAGAGGCGAATGGCGAATAATGCAATGCAAGAGATGAGAGTTTATGATGGGTACCTGGTATGTCTTGACTTGGCGTAGATCTCCCCGGCAACGGCGCCAGAATATCTTCCTACTACTTCTTGAGCTTGCGTTGGTTTTTCCCTTGAAGAGGAAAGAGTGATGTAGCAAAGTAGAGATAAGTATTTCCCTCAGTTAGAGAACCAAGGTATCAATCTAGCAGATGAGAATGAAGAAGACGACGGCTCGCAATATCTGAACAATACCGGTGAGGATATGATATTTGATGAAGACGAACGAATAGATGAAAGTCCAGAACAATGACGATGAAGGAAATGTTGTTCTTCAAATAACAAAGACCGGCGAGGTATATTTATATAAGGCATCTGGTGATCATCACATGTTTTAATTGATTTGTATATATATTAATGAATCGATCTTTCTTCTTTTAGCCCTCCGGATCGAGCAAATCTTCTACAAGCAGCAGGACAGTTCGAGGCCCAGCCAAAAAGTTGCAGGCTGGCGTAAAGTACAACATCGATGCCATCAAACCTAATGGCGAACCGCTTGAACCTAAGAAGAATGCGAAGAAGTTCATTCGTCAATGCGGAGTTATTGTCAGGGACCAAATCCCGATCTCCGTTCAAGAATGGAAAAAGCCAGCAAAGGGAGATCCAGATGTTACTTTTGTCGACCATAGAGCAAAAGATCTGCTTTGGGAATCGCTCATGTCACATTTCACCCTACCAGATCATTTGACAGATGCAGATCTGGAGTAAGTCAAGAACAGTGCTCTTTAGAAGATGGCGATAGCATTCAACAACCACAAGAAAAATATATGGGCCGCGTACCTCAAAGCAGGAAAGCAGACTCCAGAATTCAATGGAACACTGGAGAAGGCAAGAAATCACTGGGACGCTTTCGTGAACTTCAAGGAATCGTAAGTAGCTCAGGAACGGTCGAGAATAAACAAGATTAATGCCGCGAAAAAGCAGTGGCACCATAATCCGGGGCCAGGTGGCTACGACGTGGCCCGGACTAATTGGGATCTCGCTGAGCAAGAGATGATGGATGCAGGGGTCACTTCAGTTACATTGAGCTGGCCCCCCAGGTGCAGGACTTGGTTTTATGCGCATGGGAGGAAGTTGGACCCAAAGACAGGGCTGGTTTTGGAGCGGGCAAGTCTTAAAGGAGCCACCGATAGTTTACTTGTTGCAATAGAAGAGGCTCGAACGGGGGTGTTCACTACCAACAGAGAGAACGACGAGCTTACACGCGCCCTGAAGAATCCTGAACACCCGGGAAGAACACGAGGCAAAGGCGTTGTTCCGTGGTTTGAGGGGTTTGCCGATAGGAACGACACTTGCAGAAGCCGTGCGAGAAAGAAGCAGCAGGAGAAGGAGAAGAGGAAGCTAGAGCAGGAGAAGAGGAAGCAGGAAGCAGACCGCCTTCAACTGGTAGAATCAAAGCATGCGGAATTGGAACGCGCTTTCAGGCGGCAGCAGCAGCAGATCGACTCACTTAGCCAGGAAAGGGTGTCTCAGCTGCAGCAGCAAGCAGATCCAGCATTAGATAGCACCGTCCCATCCATGCCGAGAAGCAGCGTGGGTTCCGCCCCGGGCAATGATGCACTGATGGATAGATACCCTGTGGATGATATCATAGCTACGACAACTTGTGAGCTACACATGAAAATGAAGAACATATCCATGAAGGTGGCGGACGGCTATGCTTTAACAAATCCCCCTGAAGCAACCTTCCATTGCAATCTGATTCCAGCTAGCTATGGTCGTGTCGGGGTTGATGAAGTGATGAAAGGATATTTGGGGCTAGAGCTTGACATTCCTGGAGGTGAAGAGGAGCGCACACTGGGAGAGGCCATACATCGTATGGTTCTATGGAGAAAGGATTGTATCGTCTTTCCAAGTCCACCGCCACCGCATCAGCCGGCTCCTCCTCCAAGTCCGCCACCGCGTCAGCAGACTCCCGCTCCTCCAAGTCCGCCACCGTGTCAGCAGACTCCTGCTCCTCCAAGTCCGCCATCACGTCAGCCCACTCCTCCTCCTCCAAGTCCAGCACCGCGTCAGCCGACTACTCGTCCTCCAAGTCCGGCACCGCGTTAGCCGACTCCTCCTCCAAGTCAGGCACCGCGTCAGCCGTCTCCACCGCCTCAGTAACAACGGAAGAGAGGCGCCGCAGCTACGGCGGCTAGCGGTACAAAAGGAGGCAAGAAATACAAATATGGTCCAAGCCTCAAGCCTCTTCCGAAGTTTCCTTACGACTATACTGAGGAGGAAAACACGGCCATAGTGGAGGCCCAAGTGAGGGCCCATTTTGCAACGAACCCCCCCTCCCCCCGGCCAAACACTACTGGAAACAGGGAATTTGCCATCAGTCAGCTCTTTGCCGTCTGCTAGCGGACGACAAAGAAGGTCTTTGCCGTCTGCTTACAAAAAACAAACGGTAAAGAACTGACAGACGGCAGAGAACCTGGTTGCCATCAGTCAGCTCTTTGCCGTCTGCCAGCAGATGGCAAAGAATCTTTGCCGTCCGCTGGCAGACGGCAAAGAGGTGGGTGGGGTCCATTGAACGCCAGTGCTGTAACGGCCCACCAGCCCCACCTCTTTGCCATCTGCCAGCAGATGGCAAAGAATCTTTGCCGTCTGCTAGTAGACGGCAAAGAGGTGCCCAGCAGACGACAAAGAGGTGCCCCATCGTAGCCACCCCCTCTCTCTCTCCCCAGCCCCACCACACCGGCCCGAACCACACCCACCCCACCACTCTCTCTCTCTCTCTCTCTCATCCATTAAAAAACTCTCTCACGAACTCACCCCCACCCCGGCTCCTCTCCCCACGATCTCCTCGCCGTCGCCACCACCCACGCCGGCCGATTCTGGCGAGCATCGGCCACGCGCAACACTCCCCCAAGCTCCGCCCCTCCCTCCCCTCCGTCAAGATCCGTGCCTCAAGGCCTGCACCCTTGCCCGCGGCTAGGGTTTCGGGCGCCTCCCGTGTTCTTGCCGGAATCCACCACAATCGGCGATGGCGAGGCCGGAGCTTGCTGAATCCGTCACCGGCGTTGCCCAGGTAGGCCCTTCCCCTCCTTCCTTGCTCAGGTCCACCCTCTGCTCCTCACCTTGCCTTCTCTTCCGATCCGTCCCTTTGCTGCAGGTCGCCATGGCAGCCGCCGCCACAGCCCCAGCGCGCCCGTGCCGTTCTCGACGGCTACGAGATGGCCACAGCAGCCCCCGCCACCTCCGAGGTCAGGGTTGATGCAGTGGAGAACGACGACGTCATAGTGTACGCGCTGCAGGAGGAGCTCGCGCAGGTCGCCATGGCCGAGGCGTCCGGGGCCGACGGCGGCGAGGCTGAGCAGCACGCCACCGTCCTCGCGCAGCAGTGGTTCCGCCCTGAGGTCAGATAGAGTTTTTACATTGACTTTTGAGATGGATACAGTTCCAAACCACAAACCACATTCTAGGACAAAACAAAAAACTACAACATATCATGATGCATTCAGAGTCTTCCTATAGGAAGAACATATCCAAACTGGTCTTTGAGAACTAAAAGTTCAGGTGGGATTTCTTTTCTACGGAGAAGCTCTGAACCAATTTTTATAGAAATGACCAGGTAAAGGTGGTTTTGGTCCAAAAGTGCAGATGGATATACAACCATTTTGTCGACTTACACAAAAAAATACAACATGAAAATTGCAGCATTTCGTGTTTAGATTATTACACTTCAGACATGGCATGAATGGTGTTTAATCCAACAGAGCAATCGAAATGATGACCATGCCAGTAAATTAGATGCATGCAAATTAATGATGTAAAGTTGCAACTAACTCGTGAGTGGACAGAAGCCAAGAGCAATCTACCATTTTATATCAATTCCTTGACTCATCATCATGTCATACTATTAGTCCTGTCAAACCGGCATATTTCTTAGACGAACAGCGGAGCCATAAATCATAGAACTTGATGTGTACACCTGCATGGAGCAGAAACAACATTAGGTGTAATTTTGTTGAGATGAATCTGAAAATTAGGATGATTATTGATATCTGAATGACAGTAAAAAAATTGATATCTGAATGTTTTAAGGCTGCTATTAGTCAAATATAAACTGTGGGGGCATGGAGATAAGTTTGGAGTCTGGAGTAGAACTATACAAGAAAACTAGAGGGGTATTGTGTGATTGACCAGCCAATAGGTAGATTCGACTGATGTATTGCTGCCTATTCCAGTTCTCCCGTGAGCATGCATCTTCTAGTAAGCACGCCCTGTGTATTCAGAACTGAGCTTTCGCATGCCCTGTGTATTCCGAAGCTTAGTATTTTATTATTAGGCAGTACTTGACACAGAGTTATTGGTCTACCTGCCATATAACCATTTATGAAGAAGATAGGTATTGCCTTCTCAAAGTAAATTGAATAACAAGCTCTTGTTCTTTGCTTAATAATAATAACAACTTTGTAAATAAAAAGTTCCAGTACAAAGATCTCAAAGTTTTGATATAAATTGTACAGAAATTATAATCATGGATTCTAGTTATAAGGCTAGCTGAGTCATGAGGCTAGTTGAGTACCTAGCTCTTTTCTCCTATATGTAATTCTTATGAACTGTTTGTTCTGTGATCAGCGTGCATCTTCTGAGAAGCATGTCATGTTTATTCTGAAGCTTAGTCTTTTGTTATTGGGCAATACTTGACACAGAGTCATTGGTCTGCCTGCCATAGAACCATTTATGAAGATGTCATGGTTTGCAAATAACAAGCTCCTGTACAAAGATGTTAAGGTTTTGATATGAATTGTACTAATAATTGTGGATTCTAATTGTTGTGAACTCCATAGGCGCTCACATGCTAGTGGCCTTTGATGACATTTTAAGTTCTTGGCTGTTGTCTTTAATGCCAGTGTGTAGCAGCAAAAAGAAGTGTCAAAATTTGTCATTTATAATCAGCCATAGTAATATTGCTATAGATATATACACACTGAAAGTCTGAAAATTTTCTAGTAAATATACATGTCAGCTGCCATATCTGTTGCTTTGTCCCTTATTCAGTGTTTTTATCTTTTCTTGTTTTGATGTTACAATTTTGTTAGTTCATAGATGTTGATTTTGTTTTCTCTGTAGTTGAAAAAGTTCTGTATCAAGCTTCTATGTTTTGTCACAAGGATGAGATTTTTAGAATGCTACAAAACTTCGTACCTTAGTAATGTTTTAGAATTTTTAAAACAGAATACATTAGTTGACATCTATTTTGTTAGCTTTTATACTAATGTTTTACTTCTCCGAACTTAATTCTTGCAAATCAAAGTGATCTAGTTACTTGGGGCCTGTTCGGCAACCCACCACAGCCACGACATCCTCAACTCATATTTAACTGTGTACAGAGAGCATACAGAGAACAAAAGCCTCACATTTAGCATAAGTTTGCAAATAAAAAAGGCACATACATGTCTCAGTGTGGGCAGCCATGCCTTGCCATCAGTGTGAGCAGCCAAAGCCTTGTGCAAATTTCATATGCAAGCCCCGAAAATATGTGGTGTGCAGTTCACAGATTCTTCCCATGTTTATCAGATCTGTTAAGCTAAATTACTCTGCACCTAATATTCACATTGGTTGCTCAAAGTAAAAAATATGTACTCTGGACTGAATATCTACTTGTTGTCGTATTTTTTAGAAGTATGCAATATCGATGTCAGAAGTAGTAACAGGAGATAATATCAGTCTATCCTACATCCACGAATGTCATTTAAATACTACGTGCACTTACATGCCACTGATAAAAAAAAGCTTTCACTAGTAAGTTATAACTTGACATTTAGACAGTTTATATTACACAAAGATAAACATACAGTTTTGCCATGGAATCCTGCTTTTATTGCCTAGGTGTTACTTTGTCTACTTAGAAGTTAGCTCTTGGTATGTTCGGTGCAAATCAATTGTGTACAGATCCTGGTTTGCCCTATTTGACCATGGATGATTTTTGTATGTGCAGTGCAAATGATTCTTCCTTGATCTAATTATGTAATATTGCTTGCTGTGATGATTTAGTGTAGCACATTTAGCAGATTTTTATTTATGCCGATGAGTTAAATTGCAACACGTCAAAACCTTTAATGTGTCAATTTAAAATCTGAAACAAGAGCTCCATTTTGAGTTTCCGAACGGTTGATTTGTTGCAGGTTTCCCAAAGGTAAACAAGTTGATGGTGGTTTGGAAGATCTTCAAGCTGTTGAAGATTTGGAAGATCACTTCATGGAAGGGCAGAATGCTACTGCTTAGATGTTAGATGTTTGATGTATTGGATGTTTGTGAAACTATTGGATGTTTGTGAAACTATGTATATATGTATACAGTTTTGCCATGAAAGGCTTTGCCGTCCGCCAAGCATGCCTTTGCCGTCTGCCATGGCAGATGGCAAACTGCCTGATTCCTGTAGTGAAAGGAGAAAGTACCTGAGCATGTCATACAACACTTTATTGATAATGCTCAACCGGCTGTGAAGCATAGGGACTTAGACTATGATCGCTCTTTCAAGAAGTCATATTATGCACACAAAAATAATGAGTCGAGCTTGAGCTCGAGCCATGCAGTTGGCAAAAGAAGTGGGAAAACTGTTCCCCAGCTGGGAGAACAGGCAGTGCAATCGATCCCCCCGCTCATTGTACAAACACATGTGAGTACCGCCGATGATCAGCTAGTAATAACCGACGATCATAGAAGGCAGGCTGAAGAGGCTGGTATCACTGTTGAATAACTCCTAGGCATCGAGGAAGTCCGCGGGTTTATAGAGGAGGAACTACAATGGAAATATGTCTGTGGCCAACCTATGGTCAAGCCTGAGCAGATCCCGCTTCTATCAACGAGAATGTATGAATTGCATCAATGGTACCTGAGAGAAGTAAAGACTACCGATCGAGAGTCCCTCATGGTGAAAGTCAAGGAAGAGAATTACTACCATGCAAAAGATCTGTGGGTTGAGTTTCAAGAAATGTTTCAGTTATTCAATCAAGACGCACTCGACAAATCTATCGTCAGTTGCTATTGTCTGTAAGTGATTTCTTTCTGTAATTTAAGTCTCTAGCTAGCTGTAGTGCTCGTTCATTACCTGTAATTATCCTCACTATATTCTTTTCTGTGGTATTATGCAGAATGAAGATGTATGAAATGAAAAGAGCTGGACGCTATGGCATTGGGTTCATTGACCCAAATACCATTAATCAAGAGACATGGTCACGTGAATATGATCGACCATACACAGAGAGAAGCTTGCTAGGGTTCTTCAAGCGACTAAATACCCAACCAGAAATACTACTTCCTTACAACTTCAGGTGAGTGACACTGTCTTGTACTACAAATTCTGTTTTTGCTTACTAGATGTTAATAAGTGTAGTTGATGAGTTATGCACATGCCCGCTTAATTATACAAACGTGTGCGCATGCAGTTTCCACTGGATCTTGTTAATCATTGAAGTTGACGAGGGAAAAGTTCAAGTACTGGACTCACTATATAAAGATAGTAATGAATACGCAATCGTGAGGGGGATGGTTGACAGGTAATTTCAATCATTATCGCACTATGTCGGCCTCTTTCGTTCATTTCCTGATATCAACTAATTAATAACTCCTTTATTCATTTTCTTTGCCGGCGGGCAGGGCTTGGGAAAAGTTCATCAAACAGGTTAAAGGCGAATGGAAACAACGACAGCTGAAATGGGTGCGACCCAAGGTAATTAAGTACTACTAGCTACGTCTGCGCATCTCTTTAATTCTACTTTCATCAATACCATTATCATGCTTGATTAATTATTATCTTATTGAATTCTATTATCGTAAAGGCCATGAGGCAGGCGCCGGGGAATAATTTATGTGCGTACTACGTTTGCAAGAACATTCGCATGATGACGTCCGAAAGGAGCACATCTGACAGAGCACTTTGGGTACGTTTGCCAGAACACAATTCCCAAATCTTTTTTTCATGATTTAATATATATACACACAACTAATATATTCATATTGATCTCCTTCTTTAATAAAGATGACGGAGTTGCGGGATAAGATCCTACCAAAGAATCGCGTACGAGCAATTCAAGAGGAAATAGCGGGATTTTAGCTCGACCAGGCATAGATCCCAAAGAAGAATACCATTACAAGCTGTAATGCCTCCATGTGTAATGATCTGCAAATTGTAGGAGAAATTGTATATACCAAATTGTATATATATATGTGTATGTGAATGGTCGTGCAAGAAATTCGACGATATATATATGATCGGTTCTACGAGAACTTCTATTTATATATATGCATAACGTGTACAATATGTAGTAGCTTAAAATATGTTTGAAATGAAAAAGAATTAAATGAAAAACACAAAATTAAAAGGAAAAATAAACCATAAACCCATAAACCCCTAAACCTTTTAGTCCCGGTTGGTGTGGACTAAAGGCCCCCAGCCCCGTGGCGCGGGCTCATGCCATGTGGTGAGCCTTTGGTCCCGGTTCGTGACGAAATGGCACTAAAGGGGGGCCTTTAGTCCCCACCCTTTAGTGAGGTCCTTACGAACCTGGACTAAAGCCCGATTCTGCACTAGTGACTTTTAACAAATTAACCAAATTATATTTTCATAATACAAATATTTAGTATTTTTAACACATGTGTGACATCACGTCTACTTTCTCCCACCCTTGGACTTGTATATATTCCTACAAGAACTCGTGTATAAACTAGTACGTGATGGCAACTGCCTCTTCTTAATGTGCATGCGATACAAACTCATAATTAATTAATCATTGATGATTTTCCATTCGACAATCTCATCCAGCCGCCACTAAACTTGTTCTTCGTAAACACACATCTCCAGGTTTTTAGAGATGTCGGCCGTCAATGGCCAGTGGAGGACCCATCAAACGAGTGGTCAGAGCCTTGGCAGGAGGCTCATTGCTACTTCTTGAGCTTGCATTGATTTTTTCCTTGAAGAGCAAAGGGTGATGCAACAAAGTAGAGATAAGTATTTCCCTCAGTTAAGTACCAAGATATCAATCCAGTAGGAGGCACAAGCAAGTCTCCAATCTATGCACCTGCACAAACTAACAAACACTTGCAGAAAACACGAAAAAGGGGTTGTCAATCCCTTCACAGTCACGAACAAGAGTGAGATCTGATAGAGATAGATATAAAAGATAAATAAAAAGGCAAACTAAAGTAAATATAAATAAATTGCAGCAAGGTATGTTTGGGTTTTTTGGTTTATAGATCTGAAAATATATGATGCAAAATAGACCCGGGGGCCATAGGTTTCACTAGAGGCTTCTCTCTTGAAGAAAGCATACGGCGGGTAAACAAATTACTGTTGAGCAGTTGATAGAAAAGCGCAAAGTTATGACGACATCTAAGGCAATGATCATCAATATAGGCATCGCGTCTGTGACAAGTAGACCGACTCCTGCCTGCATCTACTACTATTACTCCACACATCGACTACTATCCAGCATTAGAGTATTAAGTTCAAAAGAACGGAGTAACGCCTTAAGCAAGATAACATGATTTAGATGGATAAACTCAAGCAATACGATATAAACCCCATATGTTTATCCTCGGTGCAACAATACAATACGTGCCTCGCTACCCCTTCTGTCATTGGGTGTGGACACCGCAAGATTGAGCCCAAAACTAAGAACCTCTCCCATTGCAAGAAAAACCAATCTAGTTAGCCAAACCAAAGCAATGGTTCGAAGAGAAATACAAAGATATCTTAATCATGCATAAAAGAGTTCAGTGAAGACTCAAATAATATTCATAGTTAATCTGATCATAAATCCACAATTCATGGGATCTCAACAAACACACCACAAAAAAAGGTATTACATCGAATAGATCTCCAAGAACATCGAGGAGAACATTGCATTGAAGATCAAAGAGAGAGAAGAAGCCATCTAGCTACTAGCTATGGACCCGTAGGTCTGTGGTAACTACTCACACATCATCGGTAGGGCAGCAAGGTTGATGTAGAAGCCCTCCGTGATTGAATCCCCCTCCGACAGATCGCCGAAAAAGGCCCCAAGATGGGATCTCATGGGAACAGAAGGTTGCGGCGGCGGAAAAGTATTTTGGTGGATCCCTCTGATGGTTTGGGAATATTTGGGAATTTATAGTGCAAAGATTTGGGTTAGGAAACCTCCGAGGGGCCCACATACCCTCAGGGCGTGCCCCCCAAGGGCGCGCCTAGCAGGCTTGTGGCCTCCTCGAGAACCTTATGGCCCTCTCTCCATGTCACGTAGGTGTCTTCTGGTCCAAGAAAAATCATCGCAAAAGTTTTATTCCGTTTGGACTCCGTTTGATATTGCTTTTCTGTAAAACTCAAAAACAAGGAAATATCAGAAAACTGGCACCGGGCTCTAGGTTAATAGGTTAGTCCCAAAAATAATATAAAATAGCATATTAATGTATATAAAACATCCAAAACAGATAATATAATAGCATGGAACAATAAAAAATTGTAGATACGTTGGAGACGTATCAAGCATCCCCAAGCTTAATTCCTGCTCGTCCTTGAGTAGGTAAATGATAAAAACAGAATTTTTGATGTGGAATGCTACCTAACATATTTATCAATGCAATCTTATTTAGTGTGGCATGAATATTCAGATCCATAAGATTCAAAACAAAAGATTAATATTGACATAAAAACAATAATACTTCAAGCATACTAATAAAGCAATCATGTCTTCTCAAAATAACATGGCCAAAGAAAGTTATCCCTACAAAATCATATAGTCTGGCTATGCTCCATCTTCATCACACAAAGTATTTTATCAAGCACAACCCCGATGACAAGCCAAGCAATTGTTTCATACTTTTGATGTTCTCAAACATTTTCAACTTTCACGCAATACATGAGGCGTGAGCCATGGATATGGCACTATAGATGGAATAGAATATGGTGGTTGTGGAGAAGACAAAAAGAAGGAGAAAGTCTCACATCAACTAGGAAAATTAATGGGCTATGGAGATGCCCATCAATTGATATCGATGCAAGTCAGTAGGAATTGCCATGCAACGGATGCACTAGAGCTATAAGTGTATGAAAGCTCAAAAAGAAACTAAGTGGGTGTGCATCCAACTTGCTTGCTCACGAAGACCTAGGGCAATTTTGAGGAAGCCCATCATTGGAATATACAAGCCAAGTTCTATAATAAAAAATTGCCACTAGTATATGAAAGTGAGAAAATAGGAGACTCTCTATCATGAAGATCATTGTGCTACTTTGAAGCACAAGTGTGGAAAAAGGATAGTAACATTGTCCCTTCTCTCTTTTCTCCATTTTTTTGTTTGGGCTTCTTTAGCCTCTTTTATTTTTATAAAGTCCGGAGACTCGTCCCAACTTGTGAGGGAATCATAGCTTCCATCATCCTTTCCTCACATGGGACAATGCTCTCATAATGATGATTATCACACTTTTATTTACGTACAACTCAAGAATTACAACTTGATAATAGAACAAGATATGACTCTATATGAATGACTCCCGCGGTGTACCGGGATGTGCTATGATCAATAGTGACATGTATAAAAAATATGAATGGCGGCTTTGCCACAAATACTATGCCAACTACATGATAATACAAAGCAATATGACAATGATGGTGTGTGTCATAATAAATGGAACGGTGGAAGTTGCATGGCAATATATCTCGGAATAGCTATGGAAATGCCATAATAGGTAGGTATGGTGGCTATTTTGAGAAAGGATATATGGTGGGTTTAATGCACCGTCGAAAGTTGCGCGGTACTAGAGAGGCTAGCAATGGTGGAAGGGTGAGAGTGCGTATAATCCATGGACTCAAAATTAGTCATAAAGAGCTCACATACTTATTGTAAAAATTTATTAGCCATCAAAACAAAGTACTACACACATGCTCCTAGGGGGATAGATTGGTAGGAAAAGACCATCACTCGTCCCCGACCGCCACTCATAAGGAAGACAATCAAAGAATAAATCATGCTCCGACTTCATCACATAACGGTTCACCATACGTGCATGCTACGGGAATCACAAAATTTTAACACAAGTATTTCTCCCAATCCACAATTACTCACTAGCATGACCCTAATATCACCATCTTTATATCTCAAAACAAATGCAAGGAATCAAACTTCTCATCTATTCAATGGTCTTTATATGAAATTTTTTATTATATCCCTCTTGGATGCCCATCATATTAGGACTAAATTCTCAACCTAAGAAAATTACCATGTTGTTTAAGACTCTCAAAATAATATAGGTGAAGCATGAGAGTTCAACAATTGATATAAAATAAAACCACCGCCGTGCTCTAAAAAGATATAAGTGAAGCACTAGAGCAAACTGCCTAGCTCAAAAGATATAAATGAAGCACATAGAGTATTCTGATAAATTCATGATTAATGTGTGTCCCTCTCAAAAGGTGTGTACAGCAAGGATGATTGTGGCAAACTAAAAAGCAAATAAAGCAAAGAATCATATCATACAAGACGCTCCAAGCAAAACACATATAATGTGGTGAATAAAAATATAGCCTTAAGTAAATTTACCGATGGATTGAAGACAACAGAGGGGATGCCATCCGGGGCATCCCCAAGCTTAGATGCTTGGTTGTCCTTGAATATTACCTTGGGGTGCCTTGGGCATCCCCAAGCTTAGTCTCTTGGCACTCCTTATTCCGTTGTCCATCAAATCTTTACCCAAAACTTGATAACTTCACAACACAAAACTCAACAGAAAACTCATAAGCTCCGTTAGTATAAGAAAAATAAATCACCACTTTAGGTACTGTTGTGAACTCATTCTAAATTTATCATGGTGTTATATCTACTGTATTCCAACTTCTCCATGGTTCATACCCCCCGATACTACCCATAGAGTCATCAAAATAAGCAAACAACACATAGAAAACAGAATCTATCAAAAACAGAACAGTCTGTAGTAATCTAGAAACTTCGTATACTTCTGTAACTCCAAAAATTCTGAACAATTAGAACGGCCTGGGAAATTTGTATGTCAATCTTGTGCAAAAAGAATCAGATCAAAAGCACGTTTCTGTGAATTCTAAAATTATTTTATTGGGTGAAAAAGTTTCTGTTCTTCAGCAATAATCAAATCAACTATCACCATAGATCATCCCAAAGGTCTTACTTGGCTCAAACACTAATTAAAACACTAAAACACAATTACTACAGAAGTAATAATGTGTATTTATTAAAAAAACAGTAGCAAAAACAAAAAAATCAAAATTAAAATTGGGTTGCCTCCCAACAAGCGCTATTGTTTAACGCCCCTAGCTAGGCATATTGCAATAGATCTAGGTATTTGTAACATCCCCAGATCTTCACCCTGTTGTTAAGCTCATTGATTGCCATGTCATCATGATCATCTTCATGAAATTGCATTAGGAAATAATTCAACTTCAATTCAAAATTCAAAATGCAAGTCAAATAATTATTTCTTCAAACAGCAAAACTAAAATGTACATAATGTTGCAAATAATCCAGAGGAAATTATAAAATTGTAACCAACATTAATGGGATTAGTTAAGTGACCCTAACAACCTCAAACAGTGGCTAACATCAACATTTAATAACCTTTTATTTAATCTAAATTAATTCTGAAATTATATTTTGCCCAAACCAGTTTTTGGTGGTAGGAAATGTTGCACTGTAATATTGAACCAACTAACCCATTTTACAAAACTCAGTTGGAGGCCTAACAATTAGCAGGACAGTAGTGTTTAAAAGAAATAGGAAATAGAAAAGAAAAACGGTTAGACGCTACTGTGCCTATGGGCAAAAGTGGAACAGTGCCCTACGGCCCAGCCCAGCCAGGCCTTCTTCCTCCCCAGCTGTCGCCATGGCAGGGCGCGCGCGCGTGATTTGCCGCGCGATGGGCGACACCGGCGCACCCCTGTAGCCCTGGACGGCTACTTAACCCCGTCCCCGACCCCGCTGACAAACCCTAGCACCACAACTTCCCCCCTCGCTCGTCTCCTTCCTCTCCCGCAAACGCCCGACGCCGTGGCAGCCATGGCTAGCCGTAGCCGTGGCCCCTGACCTCAACGCGCTTCGTCTCTGTGCTGGACAGAACCGCCGCCCTCGACTGCGCCTTCTGCATCGACCAGCGAGAGCCGTGGAGCCCCATATTACCAGATCGCTGTCGCTGTCTACCTCGGGTCGCCAGAGCTCCTCCGACTCGATCCGCTCGTCCATGCGCTCCTGAACCTCCGACGAGCCTCCTTGCGCTCCTACGTAAGCTCCACCTCCTCCCTCTCCTCCATTCGAGCTCTAGCCACTGCCGCCATCGCGCCCGAACTGTGCTCCGCCGCAGCCGATGTTGTCGCCGCCGTAGTTGCTGTCGTCAACAACTGAGCACTCCGGTGTGCTCAGTGTGCTGCTAGGAGTCGAACGCGGGCAGCAGCGCTTCCTCCCGTCGCCGTTGGCCCGAGCCCGATCGATTCCCGATTTCGGCGTCCGCCACGGTGGTCACCGTCGATGTTGTAGCCCTTCCCGTGACAAACCGAGGCCACCGGCGTGCGCGGGATCGAGTGGCCGTTACAGAGCACCTAACCGCACCCGAAATGATGCCCCCCAAGCCAAATCCGGGCTCGCCGGAGTTGTCGCCGTCGTTTCGGCTCGCCGGAGCACTCCGGTGCCGGCGTCCGACGTGGCAGCCACGGGCCCCACCTCTCTGTCACTGACCATGGGCCCCATTGGGCCCCATTGACCCAGTCAACGCTGACGCGGCTGGCCCCATGTCACCGACATGTGGACCCCGCCTAAATAAACTAATTTTATAAATAATTAAAACATTAATTAAATTGTTAATTAAGTTAATTAGTTTAAACAGACATTGACAGTGCGGGCCCACTAGATAATTAGGATTAGTTTAACTAAATTAAGTCTGTTTAAGCTGAGTCACTGACCAGTGGGTCCCACTGGACCCACAGGTTAGGTTTGACTATTCAACCGCCACTGTTGACTGCTGATGTCACACATACGTCATGCTGATGTCACTCTGCTACTGTTCTGGATAATGTTGATTTTAGTAAATAAAATAAATCCAGAAAATGATTAAAACTTTGAAAAATCATATAAAATAAACCGTAACTCGGATGAAAAAGTTTTCTACATGAATGTTGCTCAGAACGACGAGACGAATCCGACCGTGCCATATGTTTTCTTGTCGGGACCCTCTATGGAGGTGAAGCCGTAACTTTCAGCCTGTTTCCGGTAGATGAATAGTGCATATACACCGGTTAAAAATTCCAACTTAAATCCTAAAATAACTAATATGACTTAGACATGCTTTTAGGCAACCCTGCACTGCATCTTAGCATAGCATGCTTTGTGTTGCATATGCTTGCTGTGTATTTATTTGTTTCTTCCCCCTCTTCTCTCTTGGTAGATCCCGGTACCGACGTAGTCCCCGAGACCGACGCAGCTCCGGTGATTGGCTACACTGCTGACGACCCTTCTCTTGCCGCAGAGCTTGCAGGCAAGCAACCCCCCTTTGAACATGCCGATATCGCCTATTCTTTCTCTCTTATGCTTGCATTAGAAATTGCTGCTGCTCCTGTTTATCCTATTTCTGATGCATAGCCTGTTTTTGTAACTGCTGTTGATACCTACCTGTTTATCCTAAACTGCTTAGTATAGGCTGGGTAGAGACCCACCAGAGACCCGACTTTGTCCCCAGTTGCCCCCGCTGGATTATCAGATGACTCGATCAATGTGATCGACAATCAGGGCCCGGCACCGCACATCACCCCCCTTAGTTGTATGACACTGCAGCGTTACTATCGAGTGCCGAGGGTGATACCTCGTTTAGCACTTTTGATGTTAACTCTGCAGAGTAGCTATTCGGTCGTGGTCACTGAGGGTGATTCCTCCTTCACCACTCCCGATAACGACGCCGTCGTAAAACACCTCAAGTGTGAACCTCGAGGGTGATTCCTCCTAAGTTCACCTTGACGACTACATTAGGTGGAATCCATCGAGCGTGATTCCTCAGGTTTCCCCCTGGTGTTTGGACACACGGTTACTTTGACTTAACATAGAACCATGATGACATCGGGTCGGCCCTGATGGGTACCCGCGAGTGTTGGGAAGTCGAGTTGACCTGGAGGGTACCCGAGAGATAAATACGAGGCGTGGCCGGGCATTCTTAGCCCTTGCCACAAGTCCTCGAGACGGGGTGACGGAGTCACATCGATCGTGAGTCTCTGCTCGTTACCGCACTACCAAAACACTAATGATTTGGATATTTGATCTGAGTGGGCCTTTGGCCCGATAGCACTAACCATCACGCGGGAATAAATATGGGTACTCTGCATCGTATGCATCAGCCGAAAGCTCTGTCAGACGTCCAGTTCAGCATTGCGGCACGGCCCGGTCGGCGCCCCAGTGGAGGTGGCCTGGATCGCCCTGCATGCAACGACCCGGAGTGCACAGGGCGATGGCCCAAGACCCCTGAGTGCTTAGGATGTAGACCGGCGGGGACCTCTCTACTGAGCTTTAGGTAGGGCTGCGGTGTGTCATTTGGCCGAGGCCGGGCATGACCCAGAAAAGTGTGTCCGGCCAGAGTTAATTGAGCGTGGTGGGTAAGTTGGTGCACCCCTGCAGGGAAGAACTAATCTATGCATAGCCGGATCCTCGGTAACGGACGCTCGGAGTTGTATCCCGATCGATACAACTAGAACTGGATACTAGTGATGAGAAATGGATAGTATGGCTCTGGGATTGCTTTCTCGCAGGGAGTCGAGGAAGGATCTCTGGGTGAGGTTGATACTTAATACTACTACTACTTTATACTGTACTAATCTACACTCTTCTAATGCTGCAAGACCACTGAAGATGCTAGTCTTCGATAGGACTAGGCCTTCTCCCTATTCTGGCATTTCTGCAGCCCAGTCCACTTATATAGTCTTCCTTTGATAATGTTACATATGTAGTGTAGATCCTTGCTTGCTGAGTACTTCGGATGAGTACTCACAGTTGCTTTGCTTCCTCTTTTTCCCCATACCTGTTTGATGCAACCAGATGACGGAGCCCCTGAGACAGCTGCCCCCGCTAACGACTACTACTACCACCCCGAGGGTGGTTACTACTTCGAGCTTGCCGACGACGAGGAGTAGGATCGGAGGGTCCCACGCAGGAGGCCTGCGCCTTTTCGATCGTAGTGTTTTCTTTTGCCCCGCCTTCTTAAAGGCTTGTATGTTTTTATCTTTTATATCTGTACTCAGATATCTGATGCTTCCGCTGACGCTTGTAAGCGAGCTTATGTTTCGAGCCCTCGAGGCCCCTGGCTTGTAATATAAAGCTTGTATGACTTTATTTATGTTTTAGAGTTGTGTTGTGATTCCTTCAAGTGAGTCCTTAGGCTTGATCGTGTGCATTTGCGTGTATGATTAGTGCACAATTAAGCGGGGGGCGTCATAGGTTAGTATCAGAGCCGACTGCCTGTAGGAATCCCCCTTTCCAACTCCTTGGCCGAAGTTGAGTCTAGTCTTTAAAAAAACTGTTTTACTAACATGGTTGTGTGGCTTATGGGCCCACGTCGCCAATTGGGTGGTATTAGGATCTTTTATTCCTTGTCTATACCCTGGGACTCTGATCTCTCTTCTTTTCGGGTTAAATGAATTTTGCTAATGCCGACACTTAGGATCTCATAAATCTTGTCTACCCGGAGAGGTGGATATCTGTGCTTATTCCTTACCATTGATCTGATTAGTCTGATAATCATTTTCCTTTTCATTGGTTTTTTTAACCTTTTCTCTCCGAGTTGTATTATAATTCTCATTCTCATTTGACAATCCTGAATTTCCTCTGTTTCAGATGGATCGTTCGTTTCCACCACGCCCTACGACGCAGCTTGTGCTTCGCACTTGGGCTCGTGATGCCCCTGGTTTTCCAGCTGTCCTGATCGCCCTCCTGACCAGACTGGGCTACCACTGGTACACCGAGTACATGGTCTAGGAGGATTACCGCGAGTTTAACCAGGAGCAGTACCATGCTGATGTTCGTATCTCTATGATCGGCAAGATTACTTAGACACTAAGCTGCACCTTTTCCACGGTATTGGCGTGACGATTGAGATGGCAGTCCATGATGCCGCCTACTCTGCTGTCGCACGTCTCCGAGGAGAGCTCAGCATTAGCTTGGATGACTCTAAGTTTCGATACATTTCGTATGCCCCTGGAGGAGATGCTACTGGGTACTACACAACTATCTGTGCCCCGTACGAGCATCATCGTTACGACCTATAGGTTCTAATTCAGTGCACTCAGGCTCTGGATCGCACTGTTCGGGCTCTTGCCGTCGAGTTGTTTGCCACTCGAGCACATCTCTACGATGCTATGACACAGTTGCTACCAGCTGTTCGAGCAGGGATACATCCGGAGTACATCCTTTACCCGCGCAGGACTTAGATGTATACTGGTATTGATTGGCCTGCTAGTGGAGGTCACACACCTGCACGTGGGCCTCTTCTTCCAGCTCGAGACCGGATTCTACATCAGAGTGCACATGGAGAGCAGGATTTTCCTGCGACGGCCATTCGTCGTCCGCACTTGCAGTTACCCCATTACAGCGGTTTTCCTCGACGTTGATGTAGCATGTCGCTATGTCACGTTGTTGTATCCCTCCACCGCATGCCTGCGTGTCGCCTAAGTTGTCTAGCTTACCTTCATGCTGTTATAATGCTGGTCCGTAACCGAACTTATGTATGGATCTATATGTCCTAATTGGCTACTGTTAAGTATCTATTACACTGCTTAATTGTTGTCGTGACCGGCAAGATAACACCGTTCTCCCTACTCTCGATCGACCCTCTTCACAGTTCCACAGGATCGTAACCTGACTCGCCTGAACAACCTTGATTCCGAAATATTCTTGCATTTGGCTTCGTATCATGTCACAAGCCACCCTCCGAGAGATGAGCTATTCCCGATGCTCTGAACCCCCTTCTTATACTCTGTTCAGGTATCGATCGGTTGTCCATTCGCTTGAAACTTCTTATTGTACCTTCATACTCTGCTCTCGATGTTTCCTAAGTTTCAACTCGAGAGATACTTCTGCCACACTCCCTGAATTGTCCACCAGATAATCAACCCTACAGGGGTTAGTTCTCCCGAAGTTACCCTTTACTTCCCCACTTAAATCTCGGGACGAGATTTCTTGTAGTGGAGGAGATTTGTAACATCCCCAGATCTTCACCCTGTTGTTAAGCTCATTGATTGCCATGTCATCATGATCATCTTCATGAAATTGCATTAGGAAATAATTCAACTTCAATTCAAAATTCAAAATGCAAGTCAAATAATTATTTCTTCAAACAGCAAAACTAAAATGTACATAATGTTGCAAATAATCCAGAGGCAACTATAAAATTGTAACCAACATTAATGGGATTAGTTAAGTGACCCGAACAACCTCAAATAGTGGCTAACAACAACATTTAATAACCTTTTATTTAATCTAAATTAATTATGAAATTATATTTTGCCCAAACCAGTTTTTGGTGGTAGGAAATGTTGAACTGTAATATTGAACCAACTAACCCATTTTACAAAACTCAGTTGGAGGCCTAACAATTAGCAGGACAGTAGTGTTTAAAAGAAATAGGAAATAGAAAAGAAAAATGGTTAGATGCTACTGTGCCTATGGGCTAAAGCGGAACAGTGCCCTGCGGCCCAGCCCAGCCAGGCCTTCTTCCTCCCCAGCTCTCGCCATAGCAGGGCGCGCGCGCGCGATGCGCCGCGTGATGGGCGACACCGGCGCACCCCTGTAGCCCTGGACGGCTACTTAACCCCGTCCCCGACCCCGCTGACAAACCCTAGCGCCCCAACTTCCCCCCTCGCTCGTCTCCTTCCTCTCCCGCAAACGCCCGACGCCGTCGCCGCCATGGCTAGCCGTAGCCGTGGCCCCTGACCTCAACGCGCTTCGTCTCCGTGCTTGATCGAACCGCCGCCCTCGACTGCGCCTTCTGCATCGACCAGCGCGAGTCGTGGAGCCCCACATTGCCAGATTGCCATCGCTATCTACCTCGGGTCGCCGGAGCTCCTTCGACTCGATCCGCTCGTCCCTGCGCTCCTAAACCTCCGACGAGCCTTCTTGCGCTCCTACGTAAGCTCCACCTCCTCCCTCTCCTCCATTCAAGCTCGGATTCGAGCTCTAGCCACTGCGGCCGTCGCGCCCGAACTGTGCTCCGCTGCAGCCGATGTTGTCGCTGCCGTAGTTGCTGTCGTGAGCAACTAAGCACTCCGGTGTGCTCAATGTGCTGCTAGGAGTCGAACACGGGCAGCAGCGCTTCCTCCCGTCGCCGTTTGGCCCGAGCCTGATTGATTCCTGATTCCGGCGTCCGCCACGGTGGTCGCCGTCGATGTTGTAGCCCTCCCCGTGACAAACCAAGGCCACCGGCGTGCACGGGATCGAGTGGCCGTTACAGAGCACCTAACCGCGCCCGAAATGATGCCCCACAAGCCAAATCCGGGCTCGCCGGAGTTGTCGCCGTCGTTTCGGCTCGCCGGAGCACTCCGGTGCCGGCGTCCGACGTGGCAGCCACGGGCCCCACCTCTCTGTCGCTGACCATGGGCCCCACTGGGCCCCATTGACCCAGTCAACGCTGACGCGGCTGGCCCCATGTCACTAACATGTGGACCCCGCCTAAATAAACTGATTTTATATATAATTAAAACATTAACTAAATTGTTAATTAAGTTAATTAGTTTAAACAGTCGCTGACAGTGCCGGCCCACTAGATAATTAGGATTAGTTTAATTAAATTAAGCCTGTTTCATTAGCTGAGTCACTGACCAGTGGGTCCCACTGGACCCACAGGTCAGGTTTGACTATTCAACCGCCACTGTTGACTGCTGACGTCACACATGCGTCATGCTGATGTCACTCTGCTACTGTTCTGGATAATGTTGATTTTAGTAAATAAAATAAATCCAGAAAATGATTAAAACTTTGAAAAATCATATAAAATAAACCGTAACTCGGATGAAAAAGTTTTCTACATGAAAGTTGCTCAGAACGGCGAGACGAATCCGAACGAGCCATCTGTTTCCTTGTCGGGACCCTGTACAGAGATGAACCCGCAACTTTTAGCCTATTTCCGGTAGATGAATAGTGCATATACACCGGTTAAAAATTCCAACTTAAATCCTAAAATAACTAATATGACTTAGACATGATTTTAGGCAACCCTGCACTGCATCTTAGCATAGCATGCTCTGTGTTGCATATATTTGCTGTGTATTTATTTGTTTCTTCCCCCTCTTCTCTCTCGGTAGATCCCGGTATCGACATAGTCCCCGAGACCGACACAGCTCCGGTGATTGGCTACACTGCTGACGATCCTTCTCTTGCCGCAGAGCTTGCAGGCAAGCAGCACCCCTTTGAACATGCCGATATCGCCTATTCTTTCTCTCTTATGCTTGCATTAGAAATTGCTGCTGCTCCTGTTTATCCTATTTCTGATGCATAGCCTGTTTTTGTAACTGCTGTTGATACCTACCTGTTTATCCTAAACTGCTTAGTATAGGCTGGGTAGAGACCCACCAGAGACCCCACTTTGTCCCCAGTTGCCCCCGCTGGATTATCAGATGACTCGATCAACATGATCGACAATCAGGGCCCGGCACCGCACATCACCCCCCTTAGTTGTACGACACTGCAGCGTTACTATCGAGTGCCGAGGGTGATACCTCGTTTAACACTTCTGATGTTAACTCTGTAGAGTAGCTATTCGGTCGTGGTCACTGAGGGTGATTCCTCCTTCACCACTCCCGATAACGACGCCGTCGTAAAACACCTCAAGTGTGAACCTCGAGGGTGATTCCTCCTAAGTTCACCTTGACGACTACACTAGGTGGAATCCATCAAGGGTGATTCCTCACATTTCCCCCTGGTGTTTGGATACATGGTTACTTTGACTTAACACAGAACCATGATGACATCGGGTCGGCCCTGAGGGGTACCCGCGAGTGTTGGGAAGTCGGGTTGACCTGGAGGGTACCCGAGAGATAAATACGAGGCGTGGCCGGGCATTCTTAGCCCTTGCCGCAAGTCCTCGAGACGGGGCGACGGGGTCACATCGATCGTGAGTCTCTGCTCGTTACCGCACTACCAAAACACTAATGATTTGGATATTTGATCTGAGTGGGCCTTTGGCCCGATAGCACTAACCATCACGTGGGAATAAATATGGGTACTCTGAGGCATATGCATCAGCCGAAAGCTCTGTCAGACATCCAGTTCAGCATTGCGGCACGGCCCGGTCGGCGCCCCAGTGGAGGTGGCCTGGATCGCCCTACACGCAACGACCCGGAGTGCACAGGGTGATGGCCCAAGACCCCTGAGTGCTTAGGATGTAGACCGGCGGGGACCTCTCTGCTGAGCTTTAGGTAGGGCTGCGGTGTGTCATTTGGCCGAGGCCGGGCATGACCCAGAAAAGTGTGTCCGGCCGGAGTTAATCGAGCGTGGTGGGTAAGTTGGTGCACCCCTGCAGGGAAGAACTAATCTATGCATAGCCGGATCCTCGGTAACGGACGCTCGGAGTTGTATCCCGATCGATACAACTAGAACTGGATACTTGTGATGAGAAATGGATAGTATGGCTCTGGGATTGCTTTCTCGCAGAGAGTCGAGGAAGGATCTCTGGGTGAGCTTGATACTTAATACTGCTACTACTTTATACTGTACTAATCTACACTCTTCTAATGCGGCAAGACCATTGAAGATGCTAGTCTTCGATAGGACTAGGCCTTCTCCCTATTCTGTCATTTCTGCAGCCCAGTCCACTTATACAGCCTTCCTTAAATAATGTTGCATATGTAGTGTAGATCCTTGCTTGCTGAGTACTTCGGATGAGTACTCACGGTTGCTTTGCTCCCTCTTTTTTCCCATACCCGTTTGATGCAACCAGATGACGGAGCCCCTGAGACAGCTGCCCCCGCCGACGACTACTACTACCACCCTGAGGGTGGTTACTACTTCGAGCTTGCCGACGACCAGGAGTAGGTTCGGAGGGTCCCAGGCAGGAGGCCTGCGCCTTTTCGATCGTAGTGTTTTGTTTTGCCCCGCCTTCTTAAAGGCTTGTCTGTTTTTATCTTTTATATCTGTACTCAGATATCTGATGCTTCCGCTGACGCTTGTAAGCGAGCTTATGTATTTGAGCCCTCGGGGCCCCTGGCTTGTAATATAAAGCTTTTATGACTTTATTTATGTTTTAGAGTTGTGTTGTGATTCCTTCAAGTGAGTCCTTAGGCTTGATCGTGTGCATTCGCGTGTATGATTAGTGCACGATTAAGCCGGGGGCGTCACAGTATTGCCACCTTTGGTATTAAATCCATAAGTAGCCCTCATAATAGATTCATATGACAACTTAATTTTCTTTCTTGGAAAGTGTTCCATGCCCTTCCTTAATGAAAATTGAAATCTAATGTTTCCTTCTTTCATATCAATAATTGCACCAATCGTTCTAAGGAAAGGTCTACCAAGAATAATAGGACATGTAGGATTGCAATCTATATCAAGCACAATAAAACCGATAGGCACATAATTCCTATCTATTATATACTTAAAACAATAGGCAAACAAGACACTACGTTTATCCACATGGATTAAATTATCTTAACCACTAACTTTTTGATATAAATGGTTGAGATTGAAAGATATAACATTATATAAAAATATTAGGGACATGCATATATTGTGTTGCACATGAGATGTTTGACACGTACACAAAACTATGATGGAAAACGTAGGCTAGAGTACATGAAAAAAAAAACAAATCTATAACAGAAAGAGTCAACATGTAGTTGGAATTCAAACCGCGTACGAAGAGGATATAGACAGTTATTTTCTTGATTCGGTTCAGCTTTTGAGGAACCTTTGGAGCTATCACGTTAATTCTAGGAGAAACCAATCTTGCGCCATTAGATTCCAGAATTAGTACTCACCCAATCAACCACGTAACAACAAATCTCCCAATGGCACATACCTTCCTCGACTTTCCTCTCCACAATACGTTTCCTAGGAGAGCACAACAACCTCTTTTCACCTCAGCACCGTCAAGACCTACCCATAGTCATCCGTCACCAGCAATGCCGGAGTCAATTCTCCTTTGCATGTTGATGATGGGCACCTCCTAGCTCAAGCACGAGCGTCACCAGCGCCGCCATGGTCATCTGTCCAAAACTTGATCCAACTCACCAGTATATTTACCCCGAAGGAGATCTGCAGGCTCATCAAATTCCGTTGGTGTTATTCCAATCAGATTTGGTTCTTAGATTATCCAATGATCATAGCCTAGACATAAGATTTGTGGCAGGGACACAGGGTTCTATCCATGATCATAGCCTGTGCACGAGCGTCACCAGCGCAGCCATGGTCATCTGTCCGAAACCTGATGCAGCTCACCAGCATTTTTACCCCGAAGGGGATCTGCAGGCTCCTCAAATTTCGTTGGTATTGATCCTTAGATTTCCTAATAAGATTCAGTTCTTACATTATCCAATGATCATAGCCTGTACATCATATTTGTGGCAGGGACACAGGCTTCTATCGATGATCATAGCCTGTACATTAGAGTTGTGGCTGGGACGCAGGGTTCTATCAGCTAGATTCATAGTTACTTGCATGCATGCCCTATGCTTTATTCTGTACCAAGGATGAGGAGGATAAGAGCTTCTGCAGGAGCCTCTATTCCTTGACATTGCCTTCACAATATCAGCACATGTATTAATAGTAGAAAGGCGGAGTCCTTGACATTGCCTTCATAGAATCAGCAAATGTACCCGTTATTTACACCTATGAATATGTTGATTATTCATACTGGTTCAATTGTTTTGTTACGAGAAAATGAAAAACACTTGAGGATGATTCTAATTTGTATGTACATGTTGATTTCAGAGACTGTTTTCGACATTATGTTGTTCTACTACTGGAGTTTTTGTACCTAGTCTACATCAGAACACTTGAAAGTTAACTATTGGAGGTCATGTTTTTTCTTCCCAGTTTTCTGTAGGTCCTTCATATATGTAACCTTGCATTTTTTGGCTTATGCCAGCATGTTCAGAGCAGTGTTCTAACTATTTATAAATATATTTTATTGGTAAGCTCAAGAGAAAGGCAGGAATAACCGATGCAACAGACGTCAGGAGTTTTGTAGTTGTAGTATCAGTCCTAAATGAAAGGAAGATGAACAAAATCAAAGGAGTTTCTGTTCCATACAAATACAGATTTTTGTGTTCTGAAATTGTTACTGAGATGGGAGATTCAAGACAATCTATAGAAAGCAAAATGATTTTTAAATATAGTGCACCTTGCAATGTTGGAGTTTATTGGACTGTACACACTTTGATCTGGTCTTGAGTCATTATGTACGCACTTTGATATAATCTTTTGCTGCTACTAATTGTGGGTTTATACTAACCATCTTTACTACTTTCAGTGATATATCTACATGGAGTTTATGATCTCCATGAACAGAGCAGACAATTCGATGTCAACATGATTCATGTTGGAGTAAGCTTTTCAATACAAATACTATTAAATGCACTGATACGTTTATTTGTCTGTTAATTAGTTAATATTTATTTTTCTATTCTTACCAAACATACTATTAGTTCCTATTGTAACTTGAAATGCTATTAAAAACATTTTGCTTCTTCAGAAAATTACAGATGAAAAAGATGTACAACTCCCTTCTGTATGTTAGATATGCTTTCCTCGAGGCTATTTATATAGACTGATTTTGTATCTTATTCCAAAAGGTAATCGTTTGTTCAGACAAAGTGCGTATATGAAAAGTGTTTATAGCTTAACTTTCGTATACATAATGAGATTGTGAAGTGAAAACAGTACATCATGATTCTTATGTCAATTTTATAAAAGGCCTTAAATAAGCTTTTTCTTATATTTATCTTAACCTCTCATCATAACGCTTAACAGAAGCTACTGGTACATATACTCGCTATGTGATTCCTTCAAAGCTGAAAATCTTGACATTTGTCATGTTTTACCCGCTATTGTTTATAGAACAAAATGCAAATCGGGCTCTTACTTTCGTAGTAAATGTAAATGATCTTACCAACATTTTGCATCACTCGCTAGGACCTTTAACAATGTACGTGTGGTTTGCTTTTCTCTATATGTCCAGGGGTACAAAAAAATGTTGGGAGAGTTGTAAGGATAAAAGAGTATGTCTATGGAGATATAAGATTTTTGATACATATATTATTGCCAGGTATAACACCACTGAAAGTGTTTTTTTAATGTGATAATAGTAAAGAAAATTTTCATATGCAATATCTGTTTTTTTATTTTCTAACTTGAACAATGGAAATAAGTACAAATAATATGTGCAAGACCCGAAGAAGACAATATATAACTGGGCTGAGGTATATAGATTTTTTTTTGCATTCAATGAGTATATGCGGCAATCAAAACATAACATTAATTAGTCGAGTAGACCATAAAGCATTGTTTTTGGACACCAAAGATCACATTATATAGTAGAATGAGTGTTGTGGAATAATTCCAATGCATCACACTTCATCAATTGAATAGAAAAATTCCATGTACTGATGTGATGAATGGAGGAAAATGTGAGCCATCAAATTTTTTATTTATCCAATTTTTATATTTGAGAAAAAAATGCATTAGAACCAGCTGTTTCCACCTAATTTGGTGTCTAACTACACACCAATAAAAAATACTCCCTCCATCCCAAAAGAAGTGTCTTAACTTTATACAAATTTTAGTACAAATTCTACTAAAGTTAAGACACTTTTTTTGAAATAGAGAGTGAAAATTAAAGAAACACTCCAAAATTGTTTACTCGAGACCATGTCAAAATCAAGTTTCACATAATGATCGTTATATGGAAAGTCTAGCCGCGCAAATGCGTAGGTCACCCCGCTAGTTTGCAACAATAAGAACATCATTAGTCATTCCAATAGGTTTCTTAATAGAGGAATCCGCTAGATGCAAATTCAAAGAACAATCATCAAATTCACGAAAACCTAGCACATCACACAAAGTTTTTGGAATATTTGAAATACTAGCACCCAAATCACATAAAGCATAGCAATCATAATCTCTAATTTTAATTGTTATAATAGGTTACCACTCATCATAAAGCTTTCTAGGGATTGAAACTTCCAACTCAAGTTTTTCTTCAAAAGATTTCAACATAGCATCAACAATATGTTTAGTAAAAACTTTATTTTGATTATAAGAATGAGGTGAATTAAGCATGGATTATAAAAAGGAAATACAATCTATCAAAGAGCAATTATCATAGTTAAAGTCCTTGAAATCCAAAAGAGTGGGTTCATCGCTACCTAAAGTCTTGACCTCTCCAATCCCACTTTTATCAATTTTATCATTAAGATCTTTAAACTCCAAATTATTGGGACGCCTTCTAGCTAAAGTTGACTCATCTCCAGTCCCATCTTTATCAAGATTTACATTAGCAAACAAAGATTCAATAGGAGTCACACCAATCACTTTAAGGTCTTCATCATTATTATCACAAGAAGTAGAAGAACACGCTTTTACAAACCAGTCTCGCTTAGGACGCATCCTACCGGTTCTTTCTTTACATTCAACCATAGAAATTTTAATAGCTTTCAGAGATTTATTAATATCATGCTTGGGTGGTACACATCTCATCTTCAAAGAATCAATCTCAAGAGAAATCTTATCAACGTTCCTAACCAAATCATCAATCTTATGCAATTTCTCTTCTACCATAGCATTGAAATTCCTTTGAGAATTTATAAAATCTTTAATATCTATTTCAACATCAGAGGGTATCTTATTATAATTTCCATAAGAATTGTTGTAGGAATTACCATAATTATTAGAGGAATTACTAGGAAACGGCCTATGGTTGAAATTTCCTCTATACGGGTTATTACCAAAATTATTCCTACCAACGAAATTCACATCCATAGATTCATTATTATTCTCAATCAAAGAAGACAAGGGCATATCATTAGGATCAATAGGAGCACTCTTACTAGCAATCAATTTCATTAGTTCGTCCATCTTTCCAATCAAAGTATTAATTTCTTCTATCGCATGCACTTTTTTACTAGTGGAAGATCTTTCGGTATGCCATTGAGAGTAATTTTCCATAATATTATCTAGGAGTTTAGTAGCTTCTCCTAATGTGATTTCCATAAAAGTGCCTCCCGCGGCGCAATCCAAAAGATTTCTAGATGCAAAATTCAATCCAGCATAAATTTGTTATATGATCATCCATAAACTTAAACCTTGAGTAGGGCAATTTCTTATCATTAATTTCATCCTCTCCCAAGATTGTACAACATGTTCATGATCAAGTTGCTTAAAATTCATTATATCATTCCTAAGGGAGATGATCATAGCGGGTGGAAAATACTTGGAAGTAAAAGCATCTTTACACTTATTCCATGAATCAATACTATTTTTAGGCAAAGACGAAAACCAAGTTTTAGCACGATCTTGTAGTGAGAACGAAAATAGCTTCAATTTGACAATATCATTATCCACATCTTTTTTCTTTTGCATATCATACAACTCAACGAAAGTATTTAGATGGGATGCGGCATCTTCACTAGGAAGGCCGGAAAATTGCTCTTTCATAACAAGATTCAACAAAGCGGCATTAATTTCATAAGATTCCGCACTAGTGGAGGGAGCAATTGGAGTGCTAATAAAATCATTATTATTAGTATTGGAAAAGTCACACAACTTGGTATTCTCTTGAGTCATCGTGACAAAGCAAGCAATCTAGCACACGAGCAAACAAAAAGCAAACAAAAAGATGAACGGAAGAAGGGCGAATAAAAAGTCAAATATTTTTGTATTTTTTCGAAAACATTTTAGAAATGGGGGAGAGGAAAACGAGAGGCACATGAAAAATAATGTAAGTGCAAGAGATGAGAGTTTGTGATGGGTACTTGGTAGGCTTGATGTAGAACCTCCCCGGGAATGGCGCCAGAAATTCTTCCTGCTACTTCTTGAGCTTGCGTTGATTTTTCCCTTAAAAGAGGAAAGGGTGATGCAGCAAAGTAGAGATAAGTATTTACCTTAGTTAAGAACCAAGGTATCAATCGAGTAGGAGGCACAACCAAGTCTCCAATCTATGCACCTGCACAAACTAACAAACACTTGCACACAACGGGAAAAAGGGGTTGTCAATCCCTTCACGGTCACGAACAAGAGTGAGATCTGATAGAGATAGGTATAAAAGATAAATAAAAAGGAAAACTAAAGTAAAAATAAATAAATTGCAGCAAGGTATTTTTGGGTTTTTTGGTTTACAGATCTGAAAATATATGATGGAAAATAGACCCGGGGGCCATAGGTTTCACTAGAGGCTTCTCTCTTGAAGAAAGCATACGGTGGTAGGTCATCTGTCCAAAACTTGATGCAACTCACTAGTATATTTACGCCGAAGGAGATCTGCAGGCTCCTCAAATTCTGTTGGTATTAGTCCAATCAGATTTGGTTCTTAGATTATCCAATGATCATAGCCTAGACATAAGATTTGTGGCAGGGACACAGGGTTCTATCCATGAACATAGCCTGTGCACGAGCGTCACCAGTGCAGCCATGGTCATCTGTCCGAAACCTGATGCAGCTCACCAGCGTTTTTACCCCGAAGGAGATCTGCAGGCTCCTCAAATTTCGTTGGTATTGATCCTTAGATTTCCTAATAAGATTCAGTTCTTACATTATCCAATGATCATAGCCTGTACATCATATTTGTGGCAGGGACACAGGCTTCTATCGATGATCATAGCCTGTACATCAGAGTTGTGGCTGGGACGCAGGGTTCTATCGGCTAGATTCATAGTTACTTGCATGCATGCCCTATGCTTTATTCTGTACCAAGGATGAGGAGGATAAGAGCTTCAGCAAGAGCCTCTATTCCTTGACATTGCCTTCACAAAATCAGCACATGTATTAATAGTAGCAAGGCGGAGACCTTGATATTGCCTTCATATAATCAGCACATGTACTCGTTATTTGCACCTATGAATATGTCGATTATTCATACTGGTTCAATTGTTTTGTTACGAGAACATGAAAAACACTTGAGGATGATTCTAATTTGTATGTACATGTTGATTTCAGAGACTGTTTTCGACATTATGTTGTTCTACTACTGGAGTTTTTGTACCAAGTCTACATCAGAACACTTGAAAGTTAACTATTGGAGGTCATGTTTTTTCTTCCCAGTTTTTTGTTGGTCCTTTATATATGTAACCTTGCATTTTTTGGTTTATGCCAGCATGTTCAGAGCAGTGTTCTCACTATTTATAAATATATTTTATTGGTAAGCTCAAGAGAAAGGCAGGAATAACCGATGCAACAGACGTCAGGAGTTTTGTAGTTGTAGTATCAGTCCTAAATGAAAGGAAGATGAACAAAATCAAAGGAGTTTATGTTCCATACAAATACAGATTTTTGTGTTCTGAAATTGTTACTGAGATGGGAGATTCAAGACAATCTATAGAAAGCAAAATGATTTTTAAATATAGTGCACCTTGCAAATTACGAGACTCAAGAGTTAAGAGCAGCCTATAACATCAGTGTAGACACTTTGATCTATTCTTGAGTCGTCATGTACGTGTTGTAATTAATGATATTTCAGATTTCTAGTTTATTGGACTGTACACACTTTGATCTGGTCTTGAGTCATTATGTACGCACTTTGATATAATCTTTTGCTGCTACTAATTGTGGGTTTATACTAACCATCTTTACTACTTTCAGTGATATATCTACATGGAGTTTATGATCTCCATGAACAGAGCAGACAATTCGATGTCAACATGATTCATGTTGGAGTAAGCTTTTTAATACAAATACTATTCAATGCACTGATACGTTTATTTGTCCGTTAATTAGTTAATGTTTATTTTTCTATTCTTACCAAACATACTATTAGTTCCTATTGTAACTTGAAATGCTATTAAAAACATTTTACATTCTTCAGAAAATTACAGATGAAAAAGATGTACAACTCCCTTCTGTATGTTAGATATGCTTTCCTCGAGGCTATTTATATAGAATGATTTTATATCTTATTCCAAAAGGTAATCGTTTGTTCAGACAAAGTGCGTATATGAAAAGTGTTTATAGCTTAACTTTCGTATACATAATGAGATTGTGAAGTGAAAACAGTACATCATGATTCTTATGTCAATTTTATAAAAGGCCTTAAATAAGCTTTTTCTTATATTTATCTTAACCTCTCATCATAACGCTTAACAGAAGCTACTGGTACATATACTCGCTATGTGATTCCTTCAAAGCTGAAAATCTTGACATTTGTCATGTTTTACCCGCTGTTATTTATAGAACAAAATGCAAATTGGGCTCTAACTTTCGTAGTAAATGTAAATGATCTTACCAACATTTTGCATCACTCGCTAGGACCTTTAACAATGTACGTGTGGTTTGCTTTTCTCTATATGTCCAGGAGTACAAAAAAATGTTGGGAGAGTTGTAAGGATAAAAGAGTATGTCTATGGAGATATAAGATTTTTGATACATATAATATTGCCAGGTATAACACCACTAAAAGTGTTTTTTTAATGTGATAATAGTAAAGAAAATTTTCATATGCAATATCTGTTTTTTTATTTTCTAACTTGAACAATGGAAATAAGTACAAATAACATGTGCAAGACCCGAAGAAGACAATATATAACTGGGCTGAGGTATATAGATTTTTTTTTGCATTCAATGAGTATATGCGGCAACCAAAACATAACATTAATTAGTCGAGTAGACCATAAAGCATTGTTTTTGGACACCAAAGATCACATTATATAGTAGAATGAGTGTTGTGGAATAATTCGAATGCATCACACTTCATTAATTGAATAGAAAAATTCCACGTACTGATGATATGAATGGAGGAAAAGTGTGAGCCATCAAATTTTTTATTTATCCATTTTTTATATTTGAGAAAAAAATGCATTAGAACCAGCTGTTTCCACCTAATTTGGTGTCTAACTACACACCAATAAAAAATACTCCCTCCATCCCAAAAGAAGTGTCTTAAATTAGTACAAATTCTACTAAAGTTAAGACACTTTTTTTGAAATAGAGAGAGTGAAAATTAAAGAAACACTCCAAAATTGTTTACTCGAGACCATGTCAAAATCAAGTTTCACATAATGATCGTTATATGGAAAGTCTAGCCGCGCAAATGCGTGGGTCACCCCGCTAGTTTGCAACAATAAGAACATCATTAATCCTTCCAATAGGTTTCTTAATAGAGGAATCCGCTAGATGCAAATTCAACGAACAATCGTCAAATTCACGGAAACCTAGCAAATCACACAAAGTTTTTGGAATATTTGAAATACTAGCACCCAAATCACATAAAGCATAGCACTCATAATCTTTAGTTTTAATATTTATGGTAGGTTCCCACTCATCATAAAGCTTTCTAGGGATTGAAACTTCCAACTCAAGTTTTTCTTCAAAAGATTTCAACATAGCATCAACGATATGTTTACTAAAAGCTTTATTTTGATTATAAGCATGAGGTGAATTAAGCATGGATTGTAAAAAGGAAATACAATCTATCAAGGAGCAATTGTCATAATTAAAGCCCTTGAAATCCAAAAGAGTGGGTTCATCACTACCTAAAGTCTTGACCTCTCCAATCCCACTTTTATCAATTTTATCATTAAGATCTTTAAACTGTAAATTATTGGGACGCCTTCTAGCTAAAGTTGACTCATCTCCAGTCCCATCTTTATCAAGATTTATATTAGCAAACAAAGATTCAATAGGAGTCACACCAATCACTTTAAGATCTTCATCATTATTATCACAAGAAATAGAAGAACACGCTTTTACAAACCAATCTCGCTTAGCACGTATCCTAGAGGTTCTTTATTTACATTCATCCATAGAAATTTTAATAGCTTTCAGAAATTCATTAATATCATGCTTGGGTGGCGCACATCTCATCTTCAAAGAATCAATCTCAAGAGAAATCTTATCAATGTTCCTAGCCAAATCATCAATCTTAAGCAATTTTTCTTCTACCATAGCATTGAAATTCCTTTGAGAATTTATAAAATCTTTAATATTGATTTCAACATCAGAGGGTATCTTATTATAATTTCCATAAGAATTGTTGTAGGAATTACCATAATCATTAGAGGAATTACTAGGAAACGGCCTACGGTTGAAATTTCCTCTATACGCGTTATTACCAAAATTATTCCTACCAACGAAATTCACATCCATAGATTCATTATTATTCTCAATCAAAGAACACAAGGGCATGTCATTAGGATCAATAGGAGCACACTTACTAGCAATCAATTTCATTAGTTCGTCCATCTTTTCACTCAAAGTATTAATTTCTTCTATCGCATGCACTTTTATACTAGTGGAAGATCTTTTGGTATGCCATTGAGAGTAATTTTCCATAATATTATCTAGGAGTTTAGTAGCTTCTCCTAATGTGATTTCCATAAAAGTGCCTCCCGCGGCGCAATCCAAAAGATTTCTAGATGCAAAATTCAATCCGGCATAAATTTTTTATATGATCATCCATAAACTTAAACCATGAGTAGGGCAATTTCTTATCATTAATTTCATCCTCTCCCAAGATTGTGCAACATGTTCATGATCAAGATGCTTAAAATTCATTATATCGTTCCTAAGAGAGATGATCTTAGCGGGTGGAAAATACTTGGAAATAAAAGCATCTTTACACTTATTCCATGAATCAATACTATTTTTAGGCAAAGACAAAAACCAAGTTTTAGCACGATCTTGTAGTGAGAACGAAAATAGCCTCAATTTGACAATATCATTATCCACATATTTTTTTCTTTTGCATATCACACAACTCAACGAAAGTATTTAGATGGGATGCGGCATCTTCACTAGGAAGGCCGGAAAATTGCTCTTTCATAACAAGATTCAACAAAGCGGCATTAACTTCATAAGATTCCGCACTAGTGGCGGGAGCAATCGGAGTACTAATAAAATCATTATTATTAGTGTTGGAAAAGTCACACAACTTGGTATTCTCTTTAGTCATCGTGACAAAGCAAGCAATCTAGCACACAAGCAAACAAAAAGACGAACGGAAGAATGGCGAATAAAAAGGCAAATATTTTTGTATTTTTCTGAAAACATTTTAGAAATGGGGGAGAGGAAAATGAGAGGTACATGAAAAATAATGTAAGTGCAAGAGATGAGAGTTTGTGATGGGTACTTGGTAGGCTTGATGTAGAACCTCCACGGGAACGGCGCCAGAAATTCTTCCTGCTACTTCTTGAGCTTGCGTTGATTTTTCCCTTGAAGAGGAAAGAGTGATGCAGCAAGGTAGAGATAAGTATTTCCCTTAGTTAAGAACCAAGGTATCAATCCAGTAGGAGGCATAAGCAAGTCTCCAATCTATGCGCCTGCACAAACTAACAAACACTTGCACACAACGCGAAAAAGGGGTTGTCAATCCCTTCACGGTCACGAACAACAGTGAGATCTGATAGAGATAGGTATAAAAGATAAATAAAAAGGAAAACTAAAGTAAAAATAACTAAATTGCAGCAAGGTATTTTTGGGTTTTTTGGTTTATAGATCTGAAAATATATGATGGAAAATAGACCCGAGGGCCATAGGTTTCACTAGAGGCTTCTCTCTTGAAGAAAGCATGCGGTGGTAAACAAATTACTGTTGAGCAATTGATAGAAAAGTGCAATGTTATGACAATATCTAAGTCAATGATAGGCATCACGACCGTGACAAGTAGATTGACTCCTACCTGCATCTACTAATATTACTCCACACATCGACCGTTATCCAGCATGCATCTCGAGTATTAAGTTCATAAGAAAGGAGTAACGCCTTAAGCAAGAAGACATGATGTAGAGGGATAAACTCAAGCAATATGATATAAACCCCATTTTTTATCCTCGATGGCAACAATAAAATACGTGCCTCGCTACCCCTTCTGTCACTGGGTCAGGACACCGCAAGATTGAACCCAAAACTAAGCACCTCTCCCATTGCAAGAAAAAACAATCTAGTTGGCCAAACCAAAACAATAGTTCGAAGAGAAATACAAAGATATCTTAATCATGCATAAAAGAGTTCAGAGAAGACTCAAATAATTTTCATAAATAATCTGATCATAAATCCATAATTCATCGGATCTCAACAAACACACCGCAAAAAAAGGTATTACATCGAATAGATCTCCAAGAACATCGAGGAGAACATTGTATTGAAGATCAAAGAGAGAGAAGAAGCCATCTAGCTACTAGCTATGGACCCGTAGGTCTGTGGTAAACTACTCACACATCATCGGTAGGGCAGCAAGGTTGATATAGAAGCCCTCCGTGATCGAATCCCCCTCCGGCAGATCGCCGGAAAAGGCCCCAAGATGGGATCTCATGGGAGCAGAAGGTTGCGGCGGCGGAAAAGTATTTTGGTGGATCCCTCTGATGGTTTGGGAATATTTGGGAATTTATAGTGCAAAGATTAGGGTTAGGAGATCTCCGAGGGGCCCACAAGCCCTCAGTGTGCGCCCCCCCAGGGGCGCGCCTAGCAGGCTTGTGGCATCCTCGGGAACCTTCTGGCCCTCTCTCCAAATCACGTAGGTGTCTTCTCGTCCAAGAAAAATCATCGCGAATGTTTTATTCCATTTGGACTCCTTTTGAAATTCATTTTCTGTAAAACTCAAAAAAAGAAAAGAACAGATACTAGCACTGGGCTCTAGGTTAATAGATTAGTCCCAAAAATAATATAAAATAGCATATTAATGCATATAAAACATCCAAAACAGATAATATAATAGCATGGAACAATTAAAAATTATAGATACGTTGGAGACGTATTCCTCATCTGACTCCATCCGGCGTCGTCAACCTTTAGTTGTTAATGGCTCCCGGCTGAGCCAGCACGTCTCCGCAGGGCTGACTTAGGTGCGAGAAAACAATCCAACGAACTACTCCTTCATATACGGAAGCAATCAAATGGAAGGTCAATGGCTCGAGAGCGAGCAATGTGGAGTTTTATCTTCTGTTTTTAGCCAGAACAATTCATTCCGTTACTAAACTGAACTCGCTTGTTGTAGAGCAAAGCGAACATGAGTTGGATATACAATTACGTTCCGTCTCATCTTTGTCCTCTTCTCTTAAAACAAGAGCGCGTCGCGTCGAGACAAGACGAGCGACACAAACATGGAATCGTTTCCGTCATCCTTCTCGATGCCCTCGATCAATCCTTAAGACAATCTCAGTCAGTCACCATTATACTTCTTGTTCATATTCCTACATCTCCAGGTTTTTTCTTTTTAGACAGATGCCAACCGTTAATGGCCAGTGGAGCACCCATCCAACGAGCCTTGACCGGGCGCCCATCTGGCAGCATCCGGTGTCGACAACGTATAGCTCCTTAATGGCTCCCGGCCGAGCCACTAGTAGAGTGTTAAAGGGGGGCACTCCCAGCGACACGTCTTCGCGCGGACAGCCTCTTGCGTCCAGGCATATAATGGGCTCTGTCCCCAATCTTCCTCCACTCTTCCTCGACAACTCCGCCGCAGCCACCACAGGTTCGGATCACTTCAACACCTGCACCTCTCCCCCCATCGATCGTCATGGCTGCTGTCGCGCTCAGGGCCCAGCTGAACACCCTTGTCACATCCATGTTCTCCATGGTCAGTCCACCCTCACCCCCATACTAGACCCGTGTGGTTGCTGGCCGACTATTACTTTAGCTTCTCGTGAAGTGATCCATCTAGGGTATGGTGGACGAGTATTTCCAGTACTTGCAGTCGATGGACGAGGATGGTAGCTAAGCACCAGGCTTGGTCGCCGAGGTCATCAACCTCTTCATCGCCAACGCCAACAGGATCCTCAACGACCTCGCCGGCCTGCTGTCCGCCCCTAAGACCCCCTTCTTTCCATCTGCTTTCGTCATCTCATCTTGGGTACTGATTTCGTCCGCTCTGCTTTGCGATTCCCAGGAACATGCCCGTGATAGACTTCAACAAGTTGGACGACCTGGTGCATCAGCTCAAGGGGTGCATCAGTTCAGTAATGTGTTCTTTTTTAATAAAAATTTGCACGCATGTTAAGAATTCATCAATACTTGTTCAATAAAATTCATTTTTTTATTTCTTTCACGATTGTTTTCGATTTTCCTGTTCACGAGGGTGCACATGAGCTCGCGAGTAGACTCTAAAGCCTTCATTCCCCACGGGGTATATCTGAATGGTCGTGACTTCTGTTTTGCTTTTCCCTTGACATGCCTTTTGTTCGTAGCTCTTTTAACTGTAATGCACGTTGATATTGAAGTGCACGAAACATTTTTTACATTGTATAATATATTTTTAAATGCAACGTAAATTTTCTGGATGAGTGAATAGCCTGGAAATGTCATATAATTCTTTTCGAATGGTACAACCATTTTTAAAACTTGAGCAAACTTGTTTACACAGAATGAACATTTTCTAAATGTGGGATGAACACTTTAAAAAAATTAAATATATTATGTTTTCACAATAACGAGTGTGGCTTCAGGTTAGCCATCACTCTATCTTCACTAGTGTATTTGGCTTCTGTTTAGTGTACAATTCGACTTAGCCATCACTCGATTTCACAAGCAAACACCAAGTCTTGAGTTGGTTGCATCCACTCTCTTCATGACCTACACACGTTCATCACTTGCACTTGTCATTGTATAATAAAGACACATGTAAATATACCTGTCATTAACGCTTAGGAAAGTAGCTAATGCCTAAATGCATAAGGAACAAAACATGACAGAGTGGCACTAAATCTAAGAATAGGAATTAGTTGCCATTTTGTGTTGGAAATCACCCAACATAGCACCAAGAAATGTTTACTTTCATCCTCCGAATTTTGGTAGTTATATTCATCGCGCAATGTGCATCTTCCACAAGACGGAGACATCATCTTAGCCTGGCCACCTGCAGCAATAAAAAGTGGATTTGAAGAAATGAAGAGATTTCATATACGATCTGATGCATCAAGAGAGGGAGAGAGCATAGCAGCACACCAACCAATCGACGGAGGATTACTGGCCAAGATCACACTGAAATCGGAGGGTGGGGAATTCCAAGACAAAACTATGGCCGAGATCACACTCAAAAATTAAGACTAGGAACTCTGTCGTTATTTGAAAATTCACCTGTTTGAATAATAGTATTTATAACCTCATTAGGAATAATGATTAATAAGCTTTCTATCACATTACTTGCCTCTCTTCTTGATTCAATCTGTTGTTGGTCTAAGTCTTGTTGTGTCTTTCCAGCCGACCGGAGTCGTCGGAGCACTACGATGCGGAGAAAGACAGGCACGACCCTGCTCGAGGTCCTGCCCGAGAAGTTCATTGAAAAAAATACTCATAGGTTGCCGAAGGACGTCGGCCGCTGTCGTGCCATCACCATGTCATGACGCAGTGTGACATCCACACCCGGATTCTTGCGTGCGCACCATGGCTGCTAGCCATCGCAGTGTGACATCCACACCACCATGGAGACTGAACTAGCGTATTTATGGTGCCAGACACATTATGGGAGGCGGTGGAGACATTATTGTATTTGACATAGAATCAGGGTCATTCCGATAGATGTGTGGTCCACCCCATTCGTTCCACGATGGGAAGTTGTTCGACAAAGAGGGTACACTTGCTTTATTAGATGGCTTGACTCCCCAGCCAACTTCTATCAATGTTTGGGTGATGCAGGATTACGAGGCTAAAATATGGGCCTTCAGGTACCGGATTGACCTGTCAATGATGGAGGCACCAAAGACAGCTGTATTCAACTTTCTCCAAAAAGAAATGGAATGAGTCAGTATTGCATATTGCTTACTCACCACACCCTCCAAGAGAGTATCGTTGCAATTCTAGGCCATGAGATGCAAAAAGACCAGGGACATTAAGTTTCTGCTCGCGAGCTCAAACGGATCCTCATGAATGGTAAAATAAAAAATTGTAAAGAAAATTATAAAAATCTGAATTTTTTTACGAATGGACATTGACGAATTCTGAACATGCGTGCGATTTTCATGAAGAAAAAACATGTCAATATGCTTCCGTAGAAAAAACAAAATTGAAGCTCCATGTGTTGTTTTTTAATGAAAATTTGCATGCATGTTGATATTTCGTCAATGTTTGTTCCAAAAAAAATCAGGTTTTTTTTATTTCTGGTATTATTGTTTTCGATTTTACTGTTCACAAGGGTACATATGAGCTCACGAGTAAACTCTATAGCCTTCATTCTCCACGGGACATATCTGAATGGTCATGACTTCTGTTTTGCTTTTCCCTTGACATGCCTTTTGTTCATGGCTCGTTCAACTATAAGGTACATTGATTTGAAGTGCGCGAAACATATTTTTGTAATCGTACGAACAATTTTTACATTATATAACATTTTTCAAAATGCAACATACATTTTCTTGAAACGAGTGAATAGCTTGGAAATGTCACATAATTCTTTTTGAATTGTACAAACATTTTCTAAAACTAGAGCAAACTTGAACATTTGCTAAATGTGGGATGAACACTTTGAAAATATTAAATAAATTATTTTTCACAATAATGTATGTGGCATCAGTTTAGCCATCACGTTATCTTCACTAGTGTATTTGGCTTCAGTTTAGTGTATAATTCGATTTAGCCATCACTCTGTTTTCACTAGCGAACACCAAGTCTAGAGTTGGTTGCACCACTCTCTCCACGTCCTACACACATTGATCACTTGCACTTCTCAATTTATAATAAAGACCAATGTGAATGTACTTGTCATTAATGCTTAGGAATTGCTCCCCATTGTCGATGGCCACAGGCGGCCCACCACCCTCGTCGTTGTTCGTGACGCTGTTGCCCAGCAGCTCGGAACTTTCCTCCAGGGCTCCGAACACCATTGTCAAGATGGTCGCAAAGGATCCTGTGATGGACTCCTTATCTTCTCTCGGTGTAACTAGTTGTACATCTATAACTCGGATACCCGCACGCATGTTCTCCTGTTTACCACGAGTCCACCACCATGGAGACTGAACTAGCGTATTTATGGTGCCAGACACATTATGGGAGGCGGTGGAGACATTATTGTATTCGACATAGAATCAGGGTCATTCCGATAGACGCGTGGTCCACCCCATTCGTTCCATGACGGGAAGTTGTTCGACAAGGAGGGTACACTTGCTTTATTAGATGGCTTGACTCCCCGGCCAACTTCTATCAATGTCTGGGTGATGCAGGACTACGAGGCTAAAATATGGGCCTTCAAGTACCGGATTGACTTGTCAACGATGGAGGCATCAAAGACAACTTTATTCAACTTTCTACAAAAAGAAATGGAATGAGTCAGTATTGCATATTGCTTACTCACCACACCCTCCAAGAGAGTATCCTTCCAATTCTAGGCCATGAGATGCAAAAAGACCAGGGACATTAAGTTTCTGCTCGTGAGCTCAGACGCATCCTCATGAATGGTAAAATAAAAAAATTGTAAACAAAATTATAAAAATTGGATTTTTGTTACGAATGGACATTAACGAATTCTGAAAATCGTGCGAATTTTCATGAAGAAAAAACATGTCAATATGCCTTCGTAGAAAAAACAAAATTGATGCTCCATGTGTTGTTTTTTAATGAAAATTTGCACGCATGTTGATATTTCGTCAATGTTTGTTAAAAAATCATTTTTTTTATTTTTTTTACTATTGTTTTCAATTTTACTGTTCACAAGGGTACATATGAGCTCACGAGTAAACTCTATAGCCTTCATTCTCCATGGGACACATCTGAATGGTCATGACTTCTGTTTTGCTTTTCCCTTGACATGCCTTTTGTTCATGGCTCTTTTAACTGTAAGGTACATTGATTTGAAGTGCGCGAAACATATTTTTTAATCGTACGAACATTTTTTACATTATATAACATTTTTTAAAATGCAACATACATTTTCTTGAAACGAGTGAATAGCTTGGAAATGTCACATTCTTTTTGAATTGTACAAACATTTTCTAAAGCTAGAGCAAACTTTTTTACACAGCATGAACATTTGCTAAATGTGGGATGAACACTTTTAAAATATTAAATAAAATATTTTTCACAATAATGTATGTGGCTTCAATTTAGCCATCACTTTATCTTCACTAGTGTATTTGTCTTCAGCTTAATGTATAATTCAATTTAGCCATCACTCTGTTTCCACTAGCGAACACCAAGTCTTGAGTTGGTTGCACCACTCTCTCCACGTCCTACACACGTTCATCACTTGCACTTGTCAATGTACAGTAAGGACCAATGTGAATGTACTTGTCATTAATGCTTAGGAAAGTAGCTAATGCCTGAATGCATAAGAAACAAAACATGACGGATTGGCACTAAATCTAACAATAGGAATTAGTTACCATCTCGTGTTGGAAATCACCCATCATAGGCACCAAGAAATGTTTACTTTCATCCTCTGAATTTTTGTAGTTGTATTCATCCCGCAGTGTGCATCTTCCACAACACGGGGACATCATCTTAGCCTGGACACCTACAGCAATAAAAAGTGGAATGTGAAGACATGAAGAGATTTCATATACGACCTGATGGATCAAGAGAGGGAGAGAGCAAAGCCGCACACTAACCAATCGACGGAGGATTACTGGCAAAGATCACACTGAAATGGAGGGTGAGGAAGTCCAAAATAAAACTATGGCCAAGATCACACACAAAAATTATGACATGGAACTCTCTCGTCATTTGAAAATATAACTGTCTGAATAATTGTATTTATAACCTCATTAAGAATAATGATTAATGTAAAACTTAAGCTTCCTGTCACCTTATTTGCCTCTCTTCTTGATTCAAGATGTTGTTGGACTAAATATTGTCTTCTCTTTCTAGCCGACCGGAGTCGACAGAGCACTACGATGCCGGGAAAGAGAGGCATGACCTAGCCCGACGTCCTGCACGAGAAGACGATTGAAAAAAATACTCATAAGTTGGCACTGAAGGACGTCGTCCGCTGCCGTGCCATCACCATGCCATGATGCAGTGTGACATCCACACCCGCATTCTTGCATGAGCACCACAGCCGCCAGCCGTCGCTCAGCATTGTCGGTGGCCACATGCGTACCACCACCCTCATCGTTGTTCCTGGCGTTGTTGTCCATCAGCAGCTTTCACCTTTTCTCCCGGGCTCTGAACATGATTCTCAAGATTGTCGGAAAGGCTCCTGTGATGGCTTCCTTATCTTGTCTCGGGGTAACTAGTTGTACACCTGTAACCTGGTTATCCGCACGCATGTTCTCCTGTTTACCACCAGTCCACCACCATGGAGACTGCACTAGTGTATTTATGGTGCCAGTGACATTATGGGAGGCGGTGGAGACATTATTGTGGTTGACATAGAATCAGAGTCTTTCCAACGGATGCGTGGTTCACTCCAGTCGTGCCATGACGGGAAATTGTTCGACAAGGAGGGTACACTTGCTTTATTGGGTGGCTTCACTCCCAGGCCAACTTCTATCAATGTCTGGGTGATGCAGGATTACGAGGCTAAAGAATGGGCCTTCAAGTACCGGATTGACCTATCCCCGGTGGAGGCATCAAAGATAACTTTATTCAACTTCCTCCAAAAAGAAAAGGGTAATATCGTTATAGTCCACGGTGCAGCTGTTGAACAACATGGCTATGCTAAACTAGCAGTCTTTTTCAACAAAAAGCACGTGCTACCCTACGGATTTTGAACAATGGAATGAGTCAGTATTGCAGGTTGCTTACTCACCACAACCTCCAAGAGAGTATCGTTCCAGTTCTAGGCCATGAGATGCCAAAAAGACCAGGGACATTAAGTTTTCACTCAGGACTTCATACGCATCCTCATGAATAGTAAAATCTAAAAAAAATGTTAACAAAATATAAAAAATGTGAATTTTTTAGAACAAACATTGATGAATTTTCAACATGCGTGCAAATTTCCATGAAGAAAAAACATGTCAATATGCTTCCGTAAGAAAAACAAAATTGATTCTCCATCTGTTGTTTTTTCATGAACAGGAGAGGGAGAGAGCAAAGCAGCACACCAACCAATCGACGGAGGATTAGTGGCCAAGATCACACTCAAATCTGAGGGTGGGGAAGTCCAAGAAAAAGCTATGGCTGAGATCACACTAAAAATGAAGACTTGGAACTCTCTCTTCGTTTGAAAATATTCCTGTTTGAATAATTGTATTTATAACATCATTAAGAATACTGATTAATGTAAAACTTATGCTTTCTATCACCTTACTTGCCTCTCTTCTTGATTCAAGCCGCTGTTGGACTAAATCTTGTCATGTCTTTCCAACTGACCGGAGTCGACGGAGCACTATGATGCCGGCAAGGAATGTCATGGCCCTGCCCGAGGAGGTCATTGAAAACATACTCATCAGGTTTCCGCTGAAGGACGTTGGCCACTACTGTGCCATCACCATGTCATGACGAAGTGTGACATCGACACCCGCATTCTTGCGTGAGAACCGCTGGCGCCAGCCGTCGCTAACCATTGTCGATGGCCACAGGCCGCCCACCACCCTTGGATGGTGCAAACATCCTCTAAGAGTAGAGCAAACTTTGGTTTTTGAACAATTTTTAAATGTGCAACGAACACTTTTAAAAAATTAACCAAATTATATTTTCGTAATACAAGTATTTAGCATTTTTCTAAAATTTAAACAAAATAAAAAGGAAAAAAACACATGTGTGACGTCACGTCTACTTGCTCCCTATAGGTGAACTTAGCTTCCGTCTCGACATGCCCATCCACCTTGCCGACGCGGCTCCTGTCCTGCCTCCCACATACCGGATTGTGCTTGCTTGCCTCCGTCCACACTCTCTAAGTTCGTGTTATGGCCTCCAGCTCCAGCTCTCCTCCTAGCCTAGTCGCGGAAGAGCACGGCCCGACACGGTTTGACCCTTCTCCCTGGCGTTGCCTCACACACTCAACCAAGCCGCTCCTTTGACGAGCGCCTTCTCCACCACCTTCTCCCCCAATGGAGGTGAGCACTGTCACCGCCCAAACTGGCCGTTGTTGTCTCTCTCTCTCCTCGGGTGTGTTCTCTTGATTTACTTTCTCCATCTTCAGCTAGCGCTCAAGCTAGTTAATTACAAGCGACAGAACATGCTCATGATGCGCACATAGCTCGTTGTCGTCGCAGGAACTCCGAGGGTCTCGCTTTCCATGTCTATTTTTTGTTAAGCTAGCACTGTGTGTGGCTTTAGTTTAGTCGTCACTCTATCTTCACTAGTGTATTTGGCTTCAGTTCAGTATGTAATTCGGTTTAGCCGTCACTTCTGTTCACTAGTGAACACCAAGTCTTTAGTTGGTTGCGTCCACTCTCTCCACGTCCTACACACATTCATCATTTGAACTTTTCAATGTATAATCAAGACCCATGTAAATTTATTTGCCATTATTGATCAATGAAAAACGTAAGCTTTCTATCACTTTACTTGCTTCTCTTCTTGATTCAAGTTGTTAATGGTAAATATTGCCGTGTCTTTCTAACCGACGGAGTCGACGGAACACTACGATGCCGGGCAGGAGTGGCGTGACCTTGCTCGAGGACCTGGTCAAGGAGATCATTGACAACATACTCATCAGGTTGCCACCCAAGGAGGTCGGCCGCTGTCGTGCCGTCGCCATTTCATGGCGCAAAGTGACATCCAAGCCCGCACATGAGCTTTCTTTCTTAGGATTAGTACCATATAACTTTCTGAGGAGTTTTCTTTCCGTACTTCTTGTATCGAGAAGCATTGCACACTGAACACCTGGTTTTCTCCACGCGCTCCTTCCGATAAAAGATGCAATCATTGATGTGTGCGTAGTACCGAATGGTCGGGAAATCAAGAGGGCACACGATTTTCTTGGCCCCCTCGATACTATTAGGACATAAGTTTGCAACGTATGAACTTTCTGTAGATACTTCATTTTTTTAAACATGTGAACATTTTTTTAAATATGTGAACTTTCTGTAGATACTTCATTTTTTTTAAAAACATGTGAACTTTCTGTAGATACTTCTTTTTTTTAGACATGTGAACTTTCTGTAGACACAAGTTCTGAACATTTTTTTAAAACATGTGAACATTTTTTTAAGTGTAACATGCATTCTTTTTGTGTGGTACGAAACATTTTGTTTTGGATTACATAAAAAAAATTATAATGTCGAACATTTTCTGAAAATGTCACGTGCATTTTCTTGAAATGCGTGAAAAAAAATATATGTCACTTACAGTTTTCTTCGGTGGTGCAAACCTTCTCTAAGAGTTGAGCAAAATTTGTTTATTGAACAAGTTTTTAAATGTGCGATGAACACTTTTAACAAATTAACCAAATGTTTTTGAAGTCCCGGTTCTAAGCCGTAAATCATGGCGCACTAAACTATCAAGCAGTCATCATATCGAGCTTGCCAAACGTTCATAATGTCTACATCTGCTCCTTCAATAGGTCTGTCACCTAGCGGTGCATCAAGGACATAATTCTTCTGTGCAGCAATGAGGATAATCCTCAGATCACGGACCCAGTCCGCATCATTGCTACTATCATAATTTTCAATGCAACGTAAATTTTCTTGAAAAGTGAATAGCCTGGAAATGTCACATAATTCTTTTTGAATGGTACAACCATTTTTTAAAACATGAGCAAACTTGTTTACACAACGTGAACATTTTCTAAATATGGGATGAACACTTTTAAAAAGTTAAATATATTATGTTTTCACAATAACGAGTGTGGCTTCAGTTTAGCCATCACTCTATCTTCACTAGTGTATTTGGTTTCTGTTTAGTATATAATTCGACTTAGCCATCACTCGATTTCACTAGCAAACACCAAGTCTTGAGCTGGTTGCATCCACTCTGTTCACGTCCTACACACGTTCATCACTTGCACTTGTCATTGTATAATAAAGACACGTGTAAATGTACTTGTCATTAACGCTTAGGAAAGTAGCTAATGCCTAAATGCATAAGAAACAAAACATGACGGAGTGGCACTAAATCTAAGAAGAGGAATTAGTTGCCATTTTGTGTTGGAAATCACCCAACATAGCACCAAGAAATGTTTACTTTCATCCTCCGAATTTTGGTAGTTATATTCATCACGCAATGTGCATCTTCCACAAGATGGAGACATCATCTTAGCCTGGCCACCTGCAGCAATAAAAAGTGGAATTTGAAGAAATGAAGAGATTTCATATACGATCTGATGCATCAAGAGTGGGAGAGAGCATAGCAGCACACCAACCAATCGACGGAGGATTACTGGCCAAGATCACACTGAAATCGGAGGGTGGGGAAGTCCAAGACAAAACTATGTCCGAGATCACACTCAAAAATTAAGACTAGGAACTCTGACGTTATTTGAAAATACACCCGTTTGAATAATAGTATTTATAACCTCATTATGAATAATGATTAATAAGCATTCTATCACATTACTTGCCTCTCTTCTTGATTCACGCTGTTGTTGGACTAAGTCTTGTTGTGTCTTTCCAGCCGACCGATGTCGTCAGAGCACTACGATGCCGAGAAAGAGAGGCGCGACCCTGCCCGAGGTCCTGCCCGAGAAGTTCATTGAAAAAAATACTCATAGGTTGCCGTCGAAGGACGTCGTCCGCTGTCGTGCCATCAGCATGTCATGACGCAACATGCTCATGATGCGCACATAGCTCGTTGTCGTCGCAGGACCCTCCGAGGGTCTCGCTTTCCAAGTCTATTCTTTGTTAAGCTAGCACTGTGTGTGGCTTTAGTTTAGTCGTCACTCTATCTTCACTAGCGTATTTGGCTTCAGTTCAGTGTGTAATTCGGTTTAGCCGTCACTTCTGTTCACTAGTGAACACCAAGTCTTTAGTTGGTTGCGTTCACTCTCTCCACGTCCTACACAGATTCATCATTTGAACTTTTCAATGTATAATCAAGACCCATGTAAATTTATTTGCCATTATTGATCAATGCAAAACTTAAGCTTTCTATCACTTTACTTGCTTCTCTTCTTGATTCAAGTTGTTATTGGAGTAAATATTGCCGTGTCTTTCTAACCGACGGAATCGACGGAACACTACGATGCCGGGCAGGAGAGGTGTGACCTTGCTCGAGGACCCGGTCAAGGAGATCACTGACAAGATACTCATCAGGTTGCCGCCCAAGGAGGCCGGCCGCTGTCGTTTCGTCGCCATTTCATGGCGCAAAGTGACATCCAAGCCCGCGCATGAGCTTTCTTCCTTAGGATTACTACCATATAACTTTCTGAGGAGTTTTCTTTCCGTACTTCTTGTATCGAGAAGCATTGCACACTGAACACTTGGTTTTCTCCACGTGCTCGTTCCGATAAAAGATGCAATCATTGATGTGTGCGTAGTACCGAATGGTCGGCAAATCAAGAGGGCACACGATTTTCTTGGCCTCCTCGGTACTAATAGGACATAAGTTTGCAGCATATGAACTTTCTGTAGATACTTAAATTTTTTAAACATGTGAACATTTTTTAAAATATGTGAACTTTCTGTAGATACTTCATTTTTTTAAAAACATGTGAACTTTCTGTAGATACTTCTTTTTTTTAAACATGTGAACTTTCTGTAGACACAATTTCTGAACATTTTTTTAAAACATGTGAACATTTTCTTTAAGTGTAACGTGAATTCTTTTTGAGTGGTACGAAACATTTTGTTTTGGATTACATAAAAAAATTTATAATGTCGAACATTTTCTGAAAATGTCACGTGCATTTTCTTGAAATGTGTGAAAAAAAAATTAAGTGTCACTTACAGTTTTCTTCCGTGGTACAAACCTTTTCTAAGAGTTGAGCAAACTTTGTTTATTGAACAAATTTTAAATGTGCGATGAACACTTTTACCAAATTAACCAAATTGTACTTTCATAATACAAGTATTTAGTATTCTTAGCACATGAGTGATCGTCACGTCTACTTGCTCCCACCCTTGGACTTATATATATTCCTACAAGAACTCGTGTATAAACTAGTACGTGATGACAACCGCCTCTTCTTAATGTGTATGCGATACAAACTCATAATTAATTAATCGTTTATGATTTTCCATACGACAATCTCATCAAGCCGCCACTAAACTTGTTCTTCGTAAACACACATCTCCAGGTTTTAGAGATATCGGCCGTCAATGGCCAGTGGAGGACCCATCGAACGAGTAGTCAGCTTTCTATCACATTACTTGCCTCTCTTCTTGATTCACGCTGTTGTTGGACTAAGTCTTGTTGTGTCTTTCCAGCCGACCGGAGTCGTCAGAGCACTATGATGCTGGGAAAGAGAGGCATGACCCTGCCTGAGGTCCTGCCCGAGAAGTTCATTGAAAAAAATACTCATAGTTGCCGCCAAAGGACGTCGGCCGCTGTCGTGCCATCACCATGTCATTATGCAGTGTGACATCCACACCCAGATTCTTGCGTGAGCACCATGGCTGGTAGCCATCGCAGTGTGACATCCACACCCAGATTCTTGCGTGAGCACCATGGCTGCTAGCCATTGCTCCCCATTGTCGATGGCCACAGGTGGCCCACCACCCTCATCGTTGTTCGTGACGCCGTTGCCCATCAGCAGCTCGGAACTTTCTTCCGGTGCTCCGAACACCATTGTCAAGATCGTCGCAAAGGCTCCTGTGATGGACTCCTTATATTTTCTCGGGGTAACTAGTTGTACATCTATAGCTCGGTTATCCGCACACATGTTCTCCTGTTTACCACGAGTCCATCACCATGGAGACTGAACTAGCGTATTTATGGTGCAAGACACATTATGGGAGGCGGAGGAGACATTATTGTATTCGACATAGAATCAGGGTCATTCCGATAGACGCGTGGTCCACCCCATTCGTTCCATGACAGGAAGTTGTTCAACAAGAGGGTACACTTGCTTTATTAGATGGCTTGACTCCATGACGGGTATGGGTGATGCAGGATTACGAGGCTAAAATATGGGCCTTCAAGTACCAGATTGACTTGTCAACGATGGAGGCATCAAAGACAACTTTATTCAACTTTCTCCCAAAAGAAATGGAATGAGTCAGTATTGCATATTGCTTACTCACCACACCCTCCAAGAGAGTATCGTTCCAATTCTACGCCATGAGATGCAAAAAGACCAGGGACATAAAGTTTCTGCTCGCGAGCTCAGACGCATCCTCATGAATGGTAAAATCAAAAAATTGTAAAAATCTGAATTCTTTTACGAATGGACATTGATGAATTCTGAACATCCGTGCGAATTGCCATGAAGAAAAAACATGTCAATATACTTCCTTAGAAAAAACAAAATTGATGCTCCATGTGTTGTTTTTTTATGAAAATTTGCACGCATGTTTATATTTCGTCAATGTTTGTTCCAAAAAAATCATGTTTTTGTTTTTCTGTTACTATTGTTTTTTATTTTACTGTTCATAAGGTTACATATGAGCTCACGAGTACACTCTATAGCCTTCATTCTCCACGGGACATATCTGGATGGTCATGACTTCTGTTTTGCTTTTCCCTTGACATGCCTTTTGTTCATGGCTCTTTTAACTGTAAGGTACATTGATTTGATGTGCGCCAAACATTTTTTTAATGGTACGAACATTTTTTTAAATGCAACTTACATTTTCTTGAAACAAGTGAATAGCTTGGAAATGTCACATAATTCTTTTTGGATGGTACAAACATTTTCTAAAACTAGAGCAAACTTCATTACTAATACAGATCATTTGCTAAATGTGGGATAAACCCTTTTAATAAAATATTAAATAAATTATGTTTTCACAATAATGTATGTGGCTTCAGTTTAGCCATCACTTTATCTTCACTAGTGTATTTGGCTTCAGTTTAGTGTATAATTTGATTTAGCCATCACTCTATTTTCATTAGCGAACACCAAGTTTTGAGTCGGTTGCACCACTCTCTCCACGTCCTACACACGTTCATCACTTGCACTTGTCAATGTATAATAAAGACACATGTAAATGTACTTGTCATTAACGCTTAGGAAAGTAGCTAATGCCTAAATGCATAAGAAACAAAACATGACGGATTGGCACTAAATCTAACAATAGGAATTAGTTACCATCTCGTGTTGGAAATCACCCATCATAGGCACACAGAAATGTTTACTTTCATTCTCTGAATTTTTGTAGTTGTATTCATCCTGCAGTGTGCATCTTCCACAACACGGAGAAATCATCTTAGCCTGGCCAGCTGCAGCAATAAAAAGTGGAATGTGATGACATGAAGAGATTTCATATACGACCTGATGGATCAAGAGAGGGACAGAGCAGAGCCTCACACCAGCCAATCGACTGAGAATTACTGGCAAAGATCACATTGAAATGGAAGGTGGGGAAGTCCAAGCTAAGACTATGGCCGAGATCACACTCGAAAATTATGGCTTGGAACTCTCTCGTCATTTGAAAATATAATTGTTTGAATAATTGGGTTTATAACCTCATTAGGAATAATGATTAATGTAAAACTTAATCTTCCTATCACCTTATTTGCCTCTCTTCTTGATTCAACATGTTGTTGGACTAAATCTTGTCTTCTCTTTCCAGCCGACCGGAGTCGACAGAGCACTACGATGCCGTGAAGGAGAGGCGTGACCCTGCCCGAGAAGATGATTGAAAAAAATACTCATAGGTTGCCGCCGAAGGACGTCGTCCACAGCCGTGCCATCACCATGTCATAACGCTGTGTGACATCCACACCCGCCAGGGGCGGAGCCAGAAAATTTAGCCATTGGGTTCACTGACTTGACTTGGTTTGAGAATTTGATACAAATTAATTACAGGTGAAGTCTAATTTCACACAATCTTACAAGAAGAGTATAGCAAATTGTCTTAGAGTAAAACTGAAGAATGATGTACATACCTCTCTCTTACATAGTATTATAAATTGATTGGTACCAAAATAACTTCATAACTTCAGGTCTTAGGTGTAGTTTGTTATCTTCCCGAAAACATTGAAGCAAATGATAAGTTTAAAATAAATACCATCAAGCAAAAGAAGCATGTTAAGTCACTCACATTTTAGGGTGCTCCATTTCGATTTTTTATCATCTTGAAAAGACCAAACAATTTATACTAATGGTATAAAATATAGTTTTCTCCACATAGAAAATTAAAGAATCACTCATGGACGGATTACCCATTTTGTTTCGCAACTTAACTTTTTCTTGATAGCATTCATAACTGAAAAGCATCGCTTCCATGATGTTGTAGCAGCTGGCACTAGCTTTAGAATGTGATAGACCAAAGAAAAAGTAACATGCTTATTGATCAAACCGTTCTAGATTAAATTTTCATGAAACATTGCCAATGGCTCTTTGTGGACAATCAAAATTAGGCAGTGGCGTGTAAGGTCCCTTGATTAAATATCTTAGCCTAATATTACCATTCTCCGAAATTCACCTTCGATTAGCTGAATCATTAGGCAACACATCTAAATTAATTATGTGGCTTTAAAGACCGTTTGCGATGAACATTCATGTACTTTGCCTACGTCTAATGGGTGGCCTTGAATTCCCCGCGTGATTATCTGGATCTTGTGATCGACTTCCCTCTGAGAAACTCCGTATGATAGGCCTAATCAATCAAAGTACGTGGGATAAGCAATTAGGGAACTAGGGCATGGGCAGCCGAAAGGAGATGTGATGAGATCTTAAATACCTTGAATTTGAATTATAGTCGGTTTGTCACCGTCGACCTACCGTTGTGGAGTCCCGAGTGTTAACCAATTGATGGCGAATAGGAGAGACCAGTTAGGAGAGTCAAGGAAGCGAACAAGGGCGGAAGATCATGCGGCTGCCGTGTACGCATACTGCAGAATAGGAATAAGGACACGAAAGCAATGAACAGGAAGCCACGAACAGGCTTGTCACGGTGCCACGGTGGCAATTCACTTGCGGGCTTTTGGGCTTTGCATTCAGCGTTGGAATTTAAGTTGATGGGGTCAGCCCTTATTTTTTATTGGGTTCAAAGCAGATGCGTATCTGTATACTATACGCGGCCAGACAAATTCATTGGGTTCATCTGAACCCAATGCCAATACACTGGCTCCGCCCCTGACACCCGCATTCTTGCATGAGCACCACAGCCACTAGTCGTCGCTCCCCGTTGTCGATGGCCACATGCGGCCCACTACCCTCATCGTCGTTCGTGACATCGTTGCCTATCAGCAGCTCTGACCTTTTCTCCCAGGCTCCGAACATGATTCTCAAGATTGTCGCAAAGGCTCCTGTGATGGTTTCCTTATCTTCTCTCGAGGTAACTAGTTGTACACATGTAACCTGGTTATCCGCACGCATGTTGTCCTATTTACCACCAGTCCACCGCCATGAAGACTGCACTAGCGTATTTATGGTGCTAGTGACATTATGGGAGGCAGTGGAGACATTATTGTGCTTGACATAGAATCAGAGTCATTCCAATGGATGCGTGGTCCAGCCAACCATAGTCTGACGGAGCAGTGCGAGGTCGGGCAGGAGAGGCGCAACACTGCTCGAGGGCCAGACCGACGAGATCATTCACAAGATACTCATCAGGTTGCCACCCAAGGATGTCGGCCGCTGTCGTGTCTGTCACTATGTCATGGCGCGGCATGACATCCACACTCGCGTTCTTGCTTGAGCTCCGCACCGCCAGATGTCGCTCCCCATTCTCGATGGCCACGGTCAGCCTGCTAGCCTCGTTATCGTCCATGACACCGGTGCCCATCAGCAGCTCTGGCCTTTCCTCCCGGGCTCTACACACCATTCTCAAGATTGTCTCAGAGGCGCATGTGATGTCTTCCTTATCGTCTCTCGATGTAACCAATTGTACATTAACAACCCGGTTATCCGCAACCGTGCTCTCCTGCACCAGCCTCACAGCAATGCAACACCATCATCGGTTTCTACTGCATCATCCAACTGGGAAGTATAGAGTGGTTTGGGCCTCACAGTCACTCGACTTATCTAATTCCAACTTATATGTCCTCACAATGGTATCCGGCGAGGCAAGGCATGTCTGGTTCAAGATGCCTAGAATGGTCACGTCGCCTTCCACTGAATAGACGTTACTCGACAAGTTGCGCTTCTCATACAATTGTTCAGCACCAGTCCGCCATCATCAAAACATGCACTGGCGTCCTTATGGTGTCGCTGACATTATGGGAAGCAGTGAAGACATTATTGTTTTTGACACAGGATCAGAGTCATTCTAGTGGATGTTCTGTCCTGCCCAGCCGTGCCATTATGGGAAGTTGTTTGACATGGAAGGGACACTTGTTTTCTGTTGGGTAACGTGGTAGAAACTATAAAAAAATACTACGTACACGCCCAGGATCATTATGAAGATGCATACAAGGTTTGATTTGATCATTACCAACTTATAGCAGACGCGGAAAAAGAGTTGGTGAAGATCATCGGTGCAGGTTGCCGCAGCTAGGATTTTACAACATCCCAACCGCAAGAACATTTCTGGGTGATGCAGCATTACGAGGCTAAAAAATGGGCTTTCAAGTACCGGATTGACCTGTCAACGTTGGAGGCGTCAAGACAACTGTAGTCAGCTTATTCCAAAAAGGATAGGATAAGATCATTTGAGTCAACTGCGCAGCCGTTGAACGACATGGCTTTGCTAAACCAGCGTGAGTTGCTGGTCATTTTCAACAAAAACCATGTGCTACGCTGCTGCCATACTGTGACCATTGGAAAGAGTGAGTATTGCATGCCGCTTACTCGCCACCGCCTCCAAGAAAGCATCGTTCCAATTCTAGGCCATGAAACGCAAAAAGATGAGTAGACTTCATAGCCTCCATTCTCCACAGGCCATGTCTGAATGGTCATGAATTATGTTTTCCTTTTCCCTTGACATGTAATTTGTTCGTTGCTCTTCTTAAGGGTAATGTACATGTATTTAAATGGTATGGAATATAGTTTTCTGAATTGCACAAAAAAATTGTGTAACTTTTTTCGAAAATGCCACGTGCATTTTCTTGAACGTGTGAACATTTTTTTAATGTCAGACTTTTTTTAATACAAACATTTTTTATGAGCAAACCTTTTTACACTACATGGACATTTTTTAAATGTGCCATGAGCACTTTTCAAAACTAAGTAAAATATGCTTTTCACAATGTATGTATTTAGTATTTTTTTTCAAATACAAAAAAAAAGGAAAAAACAACATGTGTGACGTCACGCCTGGCTCCCTGTAGGCGAGCTCTGCTTCCGTCTAACTCATCCATCTCAGCACCGTGACTCCTCATGTCCCTGTAGGCGATCCAACTGGCTGTGAGTTAGGGAGAAGTGGATAACACTGAAAACTGAACTCCGACTTTGGTCATGTTAGGCAATGATTGCGTCTATGTGTCATTATCTTATTGAAGGCATCGTCAATGCAGTTATTATCTTCTCCCACGGGCTGTTCTGACGGAAAACCCTTGATCCGAATCTCCCAGATTGAACGATCGCTTTGTTATCGGTGTCGTTATCCCTCACGAGGGTATCATTTTGGAGCAGATCCTTGCTGGAGTCGTCAGGAGGTGGAGCGGTGTGGCATCTACTGCATCGACGACGGTGGCTCTAGGCGGCATGGTACAGTGGAGTCTTGGAGAGGGATGTGTCTTGATGGACGAGCACAGGGCAGTGGCGCTATTTGGCGTCGTGGCGGAATGGACAGCTAGTTGGGCAAGGATAATGTGGATCTCTACCATGGATATGGGTCAGCTATTCGATTGTAGGGACGGCTTCGGAAGCGTGTGCATATGATAGACGTGTTGGGTCTGCTGGACCAGATGTCCGCGCTCGGTATGTCATGTGGGCGACTCGTCCATGACCCCAGTTTTAGATGGTGGGGCCATGATGGCATTCCCATTGTCAAGTTTGTAGGTGTGGAGTGGTGGCTTCGGCTTGTTGGGTTTATGTTCTTGTCACACCTTTTTTGAATAATTTAATTAAGATGGTTGTGTACATCTATCGATGCAGAAGCCGGATTCAACCTCATTTTCAGAAATAGCAGCTAGCCGCCGCCGTTAGACCCTCAGAGGATCATCACTCTGTCTTCAGTAGTTGTCACTCTGTTCTTAAGTCATGTGTAGATGCCCTTGTAACAGCAATTATCGGGTCAATAGCTCCTGTGCGACATCTTTCGTGGGAATTGGAAGGAGTGAGACATTGTTCGACAGAATGGCTTTGGTGCGACACTTTTGAGCGAGTAAATAGCCCAGACACGACATGGCCCTTAAGCTGAACGGATGCCCTCATTAGCGCGGGACCCACCTAAGCGCGGGACCCACCACTTGTCTAGTAAGTGCGAGACCCACCTCTTCGCAGCTAGAAGAGACGACCGCCCGTGCCCGTCTGCCCGCCACCGCCCATTGCTTCTCCTTTCCCCATTCTTCCTCTTCTCCGGCGACCTAGTGCAGATGTCCACCTCCTCCGCCACGCACTCAAAATGGCGCCAATATGGTCCAGTGCCGCTCACAAGGTGCCCTGACTGCCCACGCCCAGAGCCTCTGAAACGGTGGGTCTGTAGGACTGATGAGAATGGAAATCTTGGGCGGGAATTTGTGAAGTGCTTAAGCAAAACAATGGCAGGAAGGGATGGCAAGGTTAGATCTCAATTCTTAGCCCGTTCTTTCACTACCGTTTGCTCTGATTTCTCCATATTTTGTTTTTCCCCCTCGAATTTGGAATTTAGGGTTCATGTTGTTGTTTTTAGATCCTGAAGAAATGCACACATTTCGAGTGGATGGATGATTATGTTGAGAGGATTCAGTTCGAGGGCTACATTGATTCGAGCGGGGCCGCAACCTGGGAGCTCAATTTGGGCGGGGTGCCGCAGATGGAGAATTTGGGGAGCTCGGATAGTGGGGCGGGCAGAGTCGTGCCGATGGCGACGTATGCGCGCAATGTTGAACTGCACTTGGAGTCTTAACTGACCGAGTAACTGAAGAAGATCAAGAAAAATCAAATGGAGATGATCGATTTGCAGAAGCAAGCAAATATCATGGCAGGGGGGTTCTATTGTTGTGTCATTGCTCTGTTTTTGTTTTACTTGTTGTTCATCCGTCATTAGAGGGGGCATTTAGGTCTGTCAGGGCAGAGGATGCGATCTGTGCGCCATGCCAAGTTCATGTAACTGAATCGAAGCAGAAATATTCAGTGTTCATGCTCTATTCTTGTTCTTCAGTTAACTGAATCGAAGCAGAAATCTTGCTGCCGAATAGATGTTGGGCCGTGAGAAAATAACCAGGCCCAAATAGAGACAAGCCCACCCGCGTAGGGGCACCAGCCCAATTTTATAGCATAGAGGCATCCATGTTTAGAAAAAAATGCTTCGACTAAAACCTCAAAATAAAATGTTGCTTCGGCAAATAAACCTTTAACAAACATATACTTCTTTACTTGTTTTTTCTTTGGCCAAAATTTTCTGTCGAATAAATGTTGGGCCGTATGTATTGTAACTTTTTTGTTTTTCTTTACATATTTGTTGCTTGTCCACTATTGTTTTCTGATTGTTTTTATGCATGTCTACGGTTCCATGAAACCCAAATTAAATTGGGATATGTGAAAGCCTCAGAAATTATTTTTGGAAATGATCAAGTTAAAATTCGCTTCAAATAGGTCCAAGAAAATGTTCCTGTTTTGCTCTGAAAATATTGGCCAGAGGTAAAATTCAAACCAATATTTTTAATTCAAACCAAGAATTCGTGTGAAGCAAAACTTGCCTGAATTCTTGTAATGATATTCTCAGTTATAGTTCTAGGTAGTCCATGGATTATTTGCTCCCCCTGATGAATAAAATGCTGCAATTGATGAATAAAACGCAGCAGTTCATAAAATGCAGCAATTCTTCAGTTAACAGAGTGTAGGTGCAGAGTTCATGGTAAAAAAAAGGTTATTGGGCCGTGGGCTGATGAGGACTGTGAGAAAAAGCAGGCCCAAATAGAAAACACGCCCACCCGCTTGGTGCACCCATGTTGCTTCGACAAAAAAAGGTCGTGCACTAAATTTTGTTATGGATACACAAATGTAAATCGATAAAACATTATGTGATACATTAAATAAATATAATCATTATTAAGGAGGATAGATAGATCCATTCATGCATCTAATGCAGATGATCGAGGAACTGAAGAAGATCAAGAAAATGCAAAAGAGTTAGCACACGTTTTACTTGTTTTACTTGTCTTAACTCAAACAGAAACTTTTCTTCTTTTAACTTTTGAAAAATAATAATTATGTTAAGTGTTGAAATGTTCATGGAAATATTTGTTACTCCTACAAAAATGTTGTTCCATGTGGTGTTACTTGCATGACTCATAAATACATTAAAATTAGAACTTCTCAGCCCCCTTAACAACATATGAAACATATCAAAAAAATGCAAGGAGAAAGAGCACAATATTACTTGACCGAAACATACATATATTAGCACGCACATAACATAGATATATAGTAGCACGAACATCACCCTTATAACTTGGGCTCTCACAACTTAGAACTTCACGGCCCCCCTTACAACTCATTACTAATAATTATTTATCAGCCCTTATAACTTGGGCTCTCACTACATGGATAGGATACATGATAACTCATGATAACACACCCTTAGAACATAGCCATAGCTTGCACATCATCAACCATTGGAGGGGGGGGGGCGACATGGAGACGTCTTCACTCCTCATCTTCCGGCGGGTTGGGGAGGACGAGAGAGTGCATGTGGCCCGGGGTGGGGAAGACGTAGTCGAGCTGGCTGAAGATGTTGTATGTTGAGAACGCGATGAACTCGCATCCACAGAAGAAGGACCGGCCGAGGAGATGGTAGGCATCAAAGGGATTGGTGAAGCGGACGATGAGGCCACTTCCTCCAATGCAAGCATCCCTGATGGTGAACATGAGCGGAGAGCCGGGAGGTAAGTGACGGTAACCGGCCCTAATGAACACGGTCGCAAACTCCATTGGACCCCTCCACCTCGAGATTGCCCACACCCGGAGCTCGTTCTCGAGCATGACCCCGGGTGGGTACTCCCTCTCTGGCACGATGTTGGGCACAACGAAGGTTGGCCCGACGTACTGCATGGTGCCGGTGGGGTGGGGCGTGGCTTGGATCTGAGATGCGAGTGTGGGGTTTGGGGATTGAGAGGGGAGAGAGGTGCGATGGTTAGAGGTAGAATAGGAGGTGGGGTTAAATAGGGGGCCGTGGCACAGTGTGAAACGTGTTGCCCTTCATCGTGGTGGTGGGAAAGGGCCCGGTGGGAAACGTGACAATAATGGACGCCTTAATTTGCCCATCGTGTAACGCGTAGCACGCCGTTTGAGCGTCCTTTGAGCTGCATCGATACCCATCATGCCAGTATTGTGTCGTGGAAAGAGGAGCACGCCATGCACCGCACGCCATGCATCGCACGCCATGCATCGCTGTTTTTTTTGGCGTCTCTGCATCGTGGTCTGCCCGCTGCATCGTGGTCTGCACGCCTTGATGCGACGCTGCATCGGTACTAATGGTAGGCATGCGACACTTTACTGCGTCAAGAGGGGTGGAGGAGCAGGGCTACGTCGAGGGCGCGGCGGAGCAGGGGTGGCGTGGGCGAGTGGGCATGCATGCAACGGGCGAGTCACGGGTGCTGCGGGTGGGCATGCATGCAACGATGGAAAGGGCGCTGCGTAAGCTTGGTCCATGCACCGCGTCAACTCGTGCCATCGGATTTAAATGAACGGTCCTGATGCC